>VZQC01007782.1:198745-215823 GCA_009823505.1 Rhizomys pruinosus | reverse complement strand
TATACATAAACTGAAAAATAGTGTAGCTTTTTGGAGGTTAGTGGTTTCTCATTACTATCCTATTCTGGGATACAAATGGAAAACTCTGTGTTCCAATCCTATTGATAAATTTCAATTTTTCTGATCTTGAAACTAACAATGGGAGGAGAATTTTATGTTCCCACAGGTAAAAATCACCAATCTAAATGCCTGAAAACATACAACTTATGGCTATGCAGGATGGACTGGGAATGCCAGCAGAGAGGTTGACCCATCTGAACATTAAAGAAAAAGGAACCTCAGACTGCCTGAGTCACAGACACTGAGCATCTCTCTGATAATATTGGGGTTAACTGTTTATAATGGGCCCTAATGAAGTTTACCTTCAGAACAATGGAAAACCTTCCTACCTCTCCCCTTTATAGGAAAAAGAAAAACATGATAGTAAAGAAACCACTCCCTAAATGTAAACTAGAGCCAATTGTTACAGTGGTAATTTCCTATAAAACAGGCATAACTTATTAATTGACTGATAGGCATAGGAACTGTGAAAGGATATTTCTCTATCTAGAGCCAAATTCATAGTAAAGTGTTTATAAGTGTGTAATTAAGCAAAATATTTACTACAGGAAAGCTCTGACATCAGCAATGAATAATTATTCTGCCTAGGAGTGTTGGCTAGGGGATTCAAACCGCCCCCCCCCAAATTATAAAGGCCTTTTGCCTATAAGTGGGATATATGCAAGGAGAAAGGCAGTAAGTCCCTGTTGTCGAAGACCTTGTGACTAGAGTACAACTGGCCTTGAAATGCCAGAGAGCGTTACCAAAGGCCACTAAAGCAATACAGAAAATATTGGCTCCCTGAGACAAGCAAGTCTCCTCCGTCAATATCAGCTATACCTCAACAGCCTGGAGATACTGTGCAACAGGTCAGCCAAGTGTCTATATATATCCCAAATCTATTTGGCTATTAGCTCTCTCCTTGGAGGAATAACCACATGGATGCTACAAGCTATGTCCTCTAGTGGTTAGGAGATGTTATAAGCCACAATAAGAACTTGTCACCTTTATAGAGAAACCACAGTTTGCAGATTAGCATTACCATCCAAGCATCTGTGTCTATGCTCACAGCTTAGCTTGACATAATAATTGGTACTGCTTAAATGCCTGTACATCCAATAGCTTGTGCTTTGTTAGTATGACTAAAAAGGGTATCACTGGAAAAGCTGTCAACCCATGAAGGGAAACAACCTGAACAGACTGGAGTTCAAAATGACAACTCCAAAGAAATTAGACTGTTTTCTTCTCACCCACTTGTGCCCCTTTCCCAAAGCCCAGGGAACAACTGAGGAAGAGGAGGCGTGGTAGATTGTAAGGGCTGCAGAGAGATAGGGGTGAATCATGAGACTACAGGAATATAGTCTGGACTCCTAACTGATCAACATGCCTGAGCATACAAGCTTCTCCAACTGGAGTATGGGAACCTTGGGTTGTTCAAAATTTGGATATAGATACTTGCAAAATGTACCAGTTACCTAATTGTATGACATACTGAGTAACATCAATGTTATCTGCAAACAACTGTGTCATTATATTGTAGAATTCCTTAAAAATAAAAAATAAAAAAAAATCACTGTCCTCTAGGGGCTGGAGAGTTAGCCTACAGGTTAAGAGCACCAACTGCTCTTGGAGAGGACCGGGGTTAGATCCCCAACACCTACATGGCAGCCAAGAACCATCTGTAATTCCAATTCCAGGAGAACTCCAGTTCCAGGAGAATCCAACACCCTCTTCTGACCTCTGCGGCATTGTGCGTCACGGGTGCACAAACCTACAAGCAGACAGTACATTCATACACATACAAAAAAAATTTTAAAAATCACTGTCCTCTATTAAGCCTTATACCCTCTATCTTTAGAGAGGTATTCTAGGACAGGTACAATTGTACAACTTTTTTACTTGAAATTAGACAAGTGGGGATTCATACCTCTCAAACTCTTCTCAGTCAACCTTGCCTCAGGGCTCAGGTGGAATCTGCTGAAGAGAATGAACAAAGGGTGCACCATGGTGCAGATTTCCTTTGTCCTCGCAAAGACTGTAGGAAGCATTTGATTTTTTGAGGGGGATAAGAAAAGAAAAAGTAAAGGAAACACTATAGCTTCCCAGCCCAATTACCAGGAATTCTGTCAATTCACTGATTCAGCAAGGATTTTAGAGCAGAAAGTACTATATTTTCCTAAATTCTCTGTCTGTGGACAATTGAGGGATTCTAACAGGGCAGAAAGACCATTCTTTGCATGACATTTATCAGTGAGTCATACCTGTTGTAAGTAAATTCCTCATTTGATTATTTAAAAACATAAAGGATTTGGGGCATGCTCAAATTCATGAACTCACTGAAGCTCTACATCCAGACTAAAATATGCTAAAACTTTTGAGGATAACTATGCATCACTTCCCTGTCCGCTGGTGCATGCCTCTGATAGTAAAGTTCAGGTGGACATCTTTTGCTTTATCCAGATCCTTGGGATGTGAGATCCATACTCTAATACTTTACAGGCCACAAGATATCCAGGGCACAGTGCACAAAAGCCTCTGACCCAAGCTGACCACACAGGCCCTTAGCCAATGTCCTCCTCCTGGATAACATCTCCAAATCAAGTGGGCCAGTTCAGCTGGGCTAGGGAAGAAGCCACCTCCCCACACCACACAGATCTAGAAGACAAAGCTATAGCTCTCCAGCATCTAGTAACTTTCCACTCCTTTTTAAATAGCAGATTTGTGAATAGAGATCTTCCATTTAAGAGGCATCTGAGGAGAGATGGATAAGAGGATTATAGTCTTTAACCTTTGCCACCTAAGAGCATTTTGCTGTGTTTGTCTTACTGAGCTAAATAAAAGAGTAAACCACTATGGCCTATTAGCCTTTGGAAACCAAAAATCATGTAACCAAAAAGATATTAGTTATTTAGTCACTCATTCACTGGTGACTGACTCAGTAGATAACAATGGACAGTCATGGATGACATTTCTGAAAATGATCTCCACATGCTTCAAAGGAATATTTCTTTCCTTGCACCCCCCATCTCTTCCATTGTTCATTTTATTGCTTTGTTCCTTAAATGTGGACAGTCCACAACAGGTCAGTCTCCTGGCCTCTGTCTCTCTGGATAGTCCTCTTGCTAAGAGGACTATCCTAAGATCCTCTTGCAAGATAAAGACTGTGCTGGCCCATCGAGAACACCCAACCCCTTCACAAAACTCACTCTCCATCAACAGTCCAGCCTCCTACTCTCAATTCACATCACATTTCTAGTGGAAAACTTGTGGGTACCTCAAACTTGAAGCAATGACAACAAATTTTAACCTTTTTTAGCATGTGAAAATTTCTTCCTAATCACACTGGTTTCTTAAGGACAGTTTACTGAGCTACCAACCTTCAATTTTTCCTCTTTTTTTTTTTGTCTCTTTGAGACAGGGTCTCCCTATAGCCCCAGCTGGCCTGGAAAACACTCGTAGATCAGGCTGGCCTTGAACTCACAGAGATCCACCTGCTTCTGCCTCCCAAGTGCTAGGATTAAAGGCGTGCACCACTACGCTTGGCTTAAAGATGGGTTTTGGCCACCATGTGGGTGCTGGGAATTGAACCTGGGTGCTCTGCAAGAACAGTCAGCACTCTCAACCACTAAGCCATTCCTCTTTACTCCTTACAGTGTGGTAACCATTCTTTCTCAAAGAAGTGCCTTGTATCTGCTGCTTCTTTCCATTGTCGATGTCACCATGCCAGCTAAGGTCTCATTTCCATTGTTGACATCACCATGCCAGCTAAGGTCTCATGTTGATGTCACCAGGCCAGCTAAGGTCTCATGTTGATGTCACCAGGCCAGCTAAGGTCTCGTTTCCTTCCATCTGCCCCTATTTTCTCCTTCCCATCATTCGATTCATTATTTTTTATTGTATGGCTCTGAGTGTACTGTCTGCATGTATGTAATTGCACCCTTGTCCAATACCCACCAAGGTCAGAAGAGGGCATCAAATTCCCTGGAACTGGAGTTACAGACAATTGTTAGCTGCCATATGGGAGCTTAGAATTGAACACAGGTCCTCAGCAAGAGCAGTTAGTGCTCTTAACCACTGAGCCATCCATCCACCCCCACTCCCACCCCCACCCTGACCATTTCCTTTTCCACAGCAGAACCATAGCATTCTAGGCTCACCTTTCTGATGCACATCCTTCATTGAGTGTGTCCTGTATGCAATCTCTAGTCTTCTTGCTTCCCTACTAATGAAATATATTATGGAGAATTCAAATTTTCAATTTGTAACTGCAATACTTTGCAATGTAACAGCATTTGATTCTAAGAGATGACCTTTAAAGAAATAATTAAAGTAAAATGAGATCATATGGATAAACCTTAATTCATTTCCCTAGGGTTTTGTTTTTAAAGGAAGAATGGCTAAAGATGAAGCTAAGATGTTTAACTTTCTCTAGGTTTGATTCTCACAATGAGAAAAATAGGTAAGAAAGAAGACACTGGGACACAGATGGCCACAAGCAGAGGACCATGTAAAATCACAGGCAGAAATGTCCACTTACAAGTCAAGAAAGAAACCATCAAGGATGTTGAAATCTTGTCCTCTGAATTCTGGGCCTCCAGAACTGTGAGAACATGCATTTCCATTGTCATAGCTAATACATTTATGTTTTATTATGGTACAATGTCTTAGCTCATTTCCAGGGACTTGGGACTATATAAAGGAAAATATTTACTCAGTCTCAGGGTTCTACGAGCTAGTAAGTTCAAAACTAGACAGCTACATCTGGTGAGAATCCTATGCTGCTTCATAACATTGCAAGAATTGAGAGGGAAGAGGCAGGTATGGAAGAGGGTATCATTAATTCAGTCCAAGGAGAATTAAAGTAGTCCAAGAAAATCATTAATCCTTCTTAATGCCTTAGTCACCTCTTCAAGGTTAACCTCCCACCACTGCCACCACCACCACCACAAAGATGATCAAATGTCAAGATCCATTATTAGGCTAACAACCATATTGAAACCCTTGTCTAGCCCTCCCAAACTGATTCGGTTTCCACAATCCCACTGTCAATCTCTAAGCCTGGAGGATGTGCAGTGTGCAGCTTGGATTCTTCTTGTTCTCCAGCTGCAAGCAGCTTGCCTGCTAGTAGGTAAGTCTTGTCTATTCTTGGGAACTATGTAGGGCTAAAGGCAGCTGCTTGACCTCCATCAACCCTTCCATGTCTAGTACAGAGGCTCAGGCACTTGGTTCTTTGAAAGCCATCTATGAAGGGGCAGCTCAGCTTCCAAGTTCTTCCTGGCATTGGTCCAGGCTGCTACTGCAGCTGCATTATGGTTTACATGCTCCTTTCACCTTCTTCTCTGTCGCGTCCCCGTTCGTCCAGCGAAAGAAGACACGACACGAGAGCAATCTTCCTCAAGCAGTTTATTCAGGTAACCTTACATCTGCTCTCTCTCTTTCCCTTCCTGGTTCACCACCTATAAGGCATGTCACAACCAATCAACTTCCACCACGTGGGTCTCAAGGATAGGATATCTCTATGCAGAACAGAGGGCTTCAGCAAGGCCAAACCAAATAAGGACATGTTTACTGCATGGAGCGCTCACCCCCGTGGGGGTGGGAGGCGGAAACTGGAGCCATCTTTGAGGCGCGGCACTCCACAGCTCCCAACAGTTCCCCCTTTTTGTTTTAATAGAGCATGGTCTCGAGGCCACAGATGGCTAAATTCAACAATCCCCCCTGTCTTAGGATCATTCCTTCATTAAACCTGTCATAGGATACCCCATCGCCCTGAGGGTTCCATGCCTTAGGTAGAAGGAAAGTTGCCCGTCTCTGAGTAGGATCGTGAAGACATTCAGGGGTGACACGACCTTTAAGATTTTTGCATAATTGAGAGCCAAGCTAGTGGGGAATGTCCATCTTCAATGGCAGCAAAAGCCTGTGCTAGTAAAGCCATGTTCCGCTGTCAAGATACTCTCATTTTACAAAGACACCACAGGAAGAGGAAAGATACGAACAACATTATGCATGCCAAGGATCCCAACCCCGCCCATTCCTTGAGATGATTCATGGCTGTTGAGATCCAGATGACAGTCCGATGGCAAGGTCCAGGTCCACTTGCATTGAGTTCACTGTCACTATTTCCACTCTTAGTTTGGTCACCAATCATTCAAACTGCTCAGACCAGTTTCCTATAAGATAGCTAGAAAGTTGTTTAGATAGATTTGTAGCATGGGAAAAGTTATTATACTGAATACTAGTTACGCAGAGGCCTGAATCTTCCATTATATACAAGGAACACAAAGGGGGGCCATAGGCATACAGGCACGGGTTTGAAAATGCCAAGCTCCCCTGAGCCATGTGGCATTGGACCGGCTGGTCCCCAGAGGGGGTGCATCAAACCAGCCTCCTGTCTGGTTATGCATACGTACACAATCACTGTCCTGGGATATGTTAGTAATCAGTTGGAAGCACAGTAATCCGTTTAGGGGCAGGTGTATGGTCTCTTGTACTGCTGCTAATGTGTCATCTAATGGTCATTGATTGCAAAAGGGCGGGGGAATACTTGCGCTGAATGGGTGACTGGGATAGGTTTAGGGAGCACTGTCATCAGCCCCCAACGAAGCTCTTCTGTCATCGCCATGGGCCATGGCACCATCATCACGAGTATCCCACACTTCCACATCTTGAACCACTCGGGTGAGCCTTTCCGGGATCCAAAGAGGTTGTTGATGATCCTGAGGAAAAACACAGACAGCTCCTCTCGCCCATGTTAGGACCGGGTCCGGGCCATACCATTTTCCTGTAAGTATGTCTTTCCACATTACAAGCCCTTTTGAAGTGTTGTCTGTTTGTGTGTGCCTGTCCGCAGCTGACCTCCCGTGCTTATCTAAATTTAAAAAGTTAATAGTCTTTCCTTTGGAGGAGAGCCAGAGGCTATTCCCCCCTTTTGTTTTTGAAGGCACTCCTTTAGTGTAATTCCTGAGGCAGTATCAACAGAGACATGAACGGGAGGAGACCCCTGGGATTAATCCCAAGGGACTGTTGCGGCAGAAGTGGGGCACATTGATGACAATTTTTTACAATATCACGAGCATCGGCTCGAGAGATGTGAAATCGAGAGGCAAGCATTTTAGAATTAACATGAAAGCGGGAATGAAAGGTGTATGCAAGTTCCTGAGGGGAGGAGAGAAAGCACATCAGAGCTCTGGACGCCTTATCAACTGAATCATTGCCTTCAGCTAGGGGGCTGGGAACAAAGAATGGGTGTTCTCTCTGGAGAATTAGCATGTGTAAAGTACGCAGAAGAGACCTGATGGCTGACCTGAGATTGATCTTTCCTACTACCTCGAGCTTTTTTAGGATATTAACAACATATTGGCTGTCAGAAATCAGGTTGAAAGGAGCATTAAAGGTCTGAAACACTGTTATGACTATAGAGGGGACAGTGAAAGCAAATCTTACCGTGTCTTGAGAGTCAAGGGGAACGGAAAAGAAGCAATCTTTTATGTCTATAATTATAATGGGCCAGTGTCTTGGAATAGCTGAGGGCAGAGGAAGCCCCCACTGCATGGGCCCCATAATTACCATTTGTTTAAGCACCCTCGCCGCCCCATTCCCATCTGCCCTTTTGGTAAGAGGGCCGCCTAATTCCCAACAGACCTTCATCCACACTTCAAAGCCTTTATCTTTGTAAGGGTTTATTGCCTGCCTACACTCCTTTGTACATTGTTCAAATACCAATTATTTAACAAGTGGAATGGCAGTGTCAGGGTCACCAAATACTTTTCCTGCTGCTTCCACCATTCTTGCCACAAAATCAGAAAATAGAAAACATAGAGCTGGATTTTGAGTGGCTACCTCCCTCCAGCACTCCGGATGAAACGAAGTGCCAGGTACCGCAAAAGACGGAGGGGGTCCCGGGGCCGTTGGCAGTAGCGGAGGTCCCGGGCCTACTGGCTGTATGCTAACCTTCACTTGCTTCATGCTTTTTACCAAACTCTCCAACTCATCAGCTGACATATCCTGCTCTTCGTCCTCAGGTTCACTCTGATCTGAATCTGAGCTTTCAAGATGGGTCATTTCCTTCTCTACCATTTGACTATCTCTTTTTTATCTTTCTTCCTGTAACTGTTCCAAGGCTGCCTGCCCTCTTTCTAATGCTGGGCAGCACTTTTGATCCCCCAAACAGGCACGCACCAGCCTCCATATCGGGTGGATACCAGCTTTAAGCGTGCCTTGCTCCCACGCAAAATCAAGATCTCTCCCCAATTTATCCCAGCTTGTTACTGTCAAACTCCCTGACACTAAGAACCAGGGGGCAATAAGATCACATTCTGTCAAAAAATTAATCAATGTTTCCTTTTTAAGTTTTAGCCCCTTTGCCTTAAGCAAGTCTTTGAGGGCATAAAAAATTGGGTGGGTCGGTGAGTTCCCCATGTTAACTCCTTTGGGACACGCCCTGCAGAATACTGAGAAGACGATTACCCTGAAAAGAAAACTAACAACCAGACTCCCAGCAAGAAGTAGATATACTTCCATCTACTGATCTTGGCTCGCAGATCCACGAGCTTTCACTTTTGATTCGCCAAACAGCGAATTTATCCTTGCCGCTTTACCGCGGTCTTTGACTTGTCACGCACCGCGACCTTTATCGTCCCTCCTTACCTGGGGACTTTCCAGCGCCGCCCCGACTGCTTGAGGTTCTGATCAGAAGCGAGGATCCCCGTACTGGGCCACCACTTGTCGCATCCCCGTTCGTCCAGTGAAAGAAGACACGACACGAGAGCGATCTTCCTCAAGCAGTTTTATTCGGGTACCCTTACATGTGCTCTCTCTCTTTCCCTTCCCGGTTCACCACCTATAAGGCATGTCACAACCAATCAACTTCCACCACGTGGGTCTCAAGGATAGGAAATCTCTATGCGGAACAGAGGGCTTCAGCAAGGCCAAACCAAATAAGGACATGTTTACTGCATGGAGCACTCACCCCCGTGGGGGTGGGAGGCGGAAACCGGCGCCATCTTTGAGGCGCGGCACTCCGCAGCTCCCAACACTTCTCCAAGCAGAACATCACCCCTGCAAGCATACCCCCACAAAGGCAGGCAGAAGCACACCAATCTCCATCTCATGGTGTGATAATACAGTATATTCATTAATGGAGAGTCAGAGTCCTTCCTCCTCTGAATGCAGACTCATGGTTTCTTCTTCTGGTTTAGCATCTAGCCTCCATGACATCTGCTGCCTGGGGATCTGTCTGAGTCTGCCAACTTTTCTGTGCTGCTGACTGTCTGCTTTCTGTCCCTATCATATCTATGGCACATTCCACTTCCACTAAAGTTTATGTCTACTTACTCACATGCCTCATTTATTTCATTACGAGGTAAGTTTTTCTGGGATAAATGTATTTCTGCCTCATTCTTAAATTTTGAATCCTGTGGCACAAATTGGGGGAAGACAAAAATCAAACTACCTTTGCTTCACTGTGATAATCCCTGATCTTTTTTATTCTTTTTTCTGCTACTATTCTTCATTTGCAAATATCAAGACAAGATGTTCCTTCTGAAATGATAAGAAATCTGGAGTTATTTTATGTCTATATTTGTACTTTCTTTAAAGAAGAAGGACAAGTAGCATTCTGTGATTTCAAGCCCCAGAGGAAAATGGCAATGCTGGTGCTACTGACAATGCTCAGCTGACAACTCTGATGACTTAAGAAGTATTCAATAACTTGGCACACGATGCACTGTATGGTATGGAATATTTAATTCAATTTTCATAACAAACAATGCCCAAAGTAGTATTAATCTCATCATAAGATAAAGGAAATTCAAGGTAAATAAACATTTTGCCAGCAAAAATACACTGACTTCAATAGGTATTCATTGTCATAGAAGTGTGATTCATCCGCATAAACACCACGTACAGCTAATCAGTACATACAATGCTTTCTGCTTCTACTGTGACCCTAAGCTCATACCAACTGCCTGTTCAGTCAGTCAATAAGAAATTGTTTATTAAGTATTTGAATTGGCTAAATAGGCCAAGGGTTATTCCTGGTGGTGGGTACATGATGGAGAACAGAACAAACACATTCTAACATTCCCTGCCTTGACTCCTACATCTAAGCCCCTATCTAAAAAATGAAATTTTTCAATAAATATTTGCTTAATGAAGAATATATGCACAAATCAGTGGTTATTTGAATTGTCCCTTGACTCAGCTTTCTCTTCTTCTTCCCCAAATTGCCAAAAACTTTAGGTAAGCTTTGGTTAATAAATTTCTCCATGTGGTCCAATACCCCTCACCTTCACCCTCACCATGCCCTGTCCAATATGTGGGTTAATGTCTATTTTCCAGTCTCCACTACAGGGAACCTTATGAGATTATTCCAGTCACTTTATGCTCAGTGCTGTTATAAAAATTGAACCTATAGAGTCAGTGGCTTGAGACTACAGCAGTGAGTTTATTTTCATTTTCATGACTGTAAGTCAAATGCAGCCCCACTCTAGAAGCAGTATGTGGGAGATAAATGAGCATCAGCAAGACAGCAAAACAACATGGCGGTGCTAAGCAGGCTCTTGGAGATTCAGCACATAAGAGCTATCCATTGCTTCTACTAATATTTAATTGAATAAAATGGACAAATATCAATCTAAAGGGCAGATCAGGGCTTTACATTCTTACCACAGAAAAGGATGCCACCAGTCATAAAGCCAGCCCCATTGTCATGGAGACATGACCTATAACCCCACCCCACCCCCATAATTCCATAGACAAAGGATGAATCAAACCATGTCCTACTGACTGCTTCAGTTCTGGAAACCTAAGTGGGTAGTCTGCCCTTAGTTCAATGAAAGCCAGTCTGGAATAAAAACTTAAGAGGCCTTAGAATAATGTATTTAGGGACTAGGGAGATGCCCCAGTTGGTAACACACAGTAGCCACATCAACACAGGAACTAAATTGTATTTGAACCCTCATAAAGCCAGTCATGATAGCACACACGTGTAATCATAGAGCTCCTACGATGGGGTGAGAGGTGGAGACAGGAGAATACCCAGAGGCACCTGGGCCAGTTCGCCTGGCATAGGCAGCAGCAATCAACAAAGAGACCATGTTTCCAACAAAGTGGAAGATAAGGACTCACAATTGTCTTTTGACTGGTATACATGTACAGCAGCACACAGGCAACTCACATTTTCTTTCTCTTTCTTTCTCTCTCTTTCTCTTTCTTTCTCTCTCTCTTCTCTCTCTCTCTCTCTCTCTCTCACACACACACACACACACATGAGTATGTTCACACACACAAAGAAACCTAAGAAGATAACATGCATTAATTAATTAGTGTGATGTTAGAGAGTGTGGTATCACTGGATATTAAAAAGCATTGCTTCATCATCTTAAATCTCAGCATCCATGACTTTCAAACTTCTTTCTCTTCCACAAGCTAGGTTAAGAGTCCTGAACAGCTCACTGGAGGCCGCTCAGCACTTTGGGCCATTTTAAATTTGGTGGCCATTATCTTAACATGCCTTAAATACAAATATAACATCTGGGAAGAATGTAAATTAAGGATCTGAAGATTGTGAGGTCAGGATTACTCTGACCTCACAAGGTCTGTAAAATACAGTGTTACTGCCTTCACATTGGAAATCTACTTAATAGTGGTTAGAGAGTGTGCATTTTTTTTGAGACCAGGTCCATCAAAGTAGTTCAGGCCAGTTTTGATCTTGTGAACCTCCTCCCCGAGACCACATACTTCCCTTGACTACTGAATTTTTAAAAGAGCTTTTAAAATATTTTATTGAGCCTTCACATATTTCATCCATGTTCCCTCCCACCCAACCTCACATATTCCTCCATGTATGTTAAGTTATAGCCAGTCAAGCACTTGTACCCAGATGTCCTACAGTACAAATTCATCCACTGAGTCTAGTCTGGCTATGTAGAGATAATAAGGCATACTCTCCCTCACCCATAAATAATCGGTCTGCAATAGTTCCCTGTCTAGGGTTGGCCAGCCACCCATTTCTCTCTCTCCACCCTGGGTGTTTGTTTAACAGGGTTGGCAGGGACCAGTGCTTGATGCCACCATTTCACAAGTTCACATGTACAAGCTTCCTGTGGCCTGAATGCCTCTGCTTCCATTTGTTCATGAACCAACCCTGGCTGATACAATTCTCCCCCACCTTCCTCAATGGTCCTTGAGCCATGGCTGTGTGAGGATTAATATAGGAGTTCTCTCCAGGGACACACACTCTGCAGTGTTGGCCAGGTGTAGCCTTCTGTGTGCACTGCAGTCTGTAATATAAGGAAGCTTCCCTGACGAAATGTGAGATGTGCTCTAGCTTTCTCTCTACACATTGTTCTCTGGAAAGCAGTGTGGAGGACTCTCATAAAACTAAAAATGAATTTACCATACAATCCAGTTATACCATTCTTTGGCATATACCCAAAGGGCTCATCCTACTTCAGAGATGCCTATACACCCATGATCGTTGCTGCTCTCGTCACAATGGCTAAGAAATGGAAACAATTTAATTGGCCCTCAACTGACAAATGGATAATGAAAAGGTGGTTCATCTACACAATGGAGTTCTACTCAGCAGCACGAAAAAATGAAACTGAAATTTGCAGGTAAATGGATGGAACTAGAGAGTGTTATACTAAGTGAAGTAACACAAACACAGAAAAGCAAGAGATGTATGTTCTCACTCATTTCCAGATTGCAACACCAATCCCTTATAATGTGAGTGTATATCCTGATGTAACACCAGGAGCCAGGAAAATGGAAAGGAAACAGGGAGGTAAAGGAAAAGAAAGAATTGGAAAGAATAGATGTTATCAGGTGGGAGGGGGCAAGTGGAAATGTTCAGCTATGAGGGAAGGAAGGAGAGGCATGAAGGGGGCCATGGGGGAACTCAGGAGAGGGGGGATGGTGGGTGGTATTGGGGGGAGGGTGGGGAAAATGGGGGTTCTGGGACTGGGGAGGGAGGTCAGATGGAAGGAAGAGAGAAGAGATATGAATGGATCTTGGGGGACTAAAGAGCCCAGAGGGAAATATGATGTCCGCCCAAGCCCCTTGAGAAATGTACATACAGTGTCTGAGCATTAGTGCACAGGTACACCTGGGGGAGGTATGGCAAGGAACACAGTGCCAGAGAGTGCCAGGAGAGACCTCCCTTTGAGTGGTTGGCGAGTGCCCTAAGAGATTCTGAAAATAATACAGGCTGTTGCCAACGTTCTTCGTTACCTCCCAGAACTGGAAGATAAGAGCCTACTGCTGATAAGACAGGACATATAGAGGACTTGGAGCAATAGAACAGGAACTTACCTAGAAGCCTTCCACATGAACTTTAGCTCTCATACTGCTAGATGATAATTTGGAAATTGTTAAGAGAGAAAATCAGTCGATGGTCCAACCCAGCCTTAAAGCCCAATAACTATACAACTGGCACAGCAAACTACCTATATTGGCACAGTATGGCACTATTGTCTGGGGGGTAATCGACAGTAGTCTAACTGGACTTAAAGCTCCTCAATGGGAGTGACTTCATGGGAGGCACTGTAAACACAGCCAAATACACAATGTCATAGATCCTAGAGAAAACTATCTCTGTTATATTGTTAGACAAATGAAATTTTGTACCATATGCTAAATATGGATCCTTATATTTATAGACAAGTATCCTATACAGCACTCATCAAAGAAGGTTCTTTATTGGGCAGATGGAGGCTACTGAAGAATCCCACAACTGGTCACACAAAGAGAATATGCAAATGAGAGATTACTGAATTTTTGACAACAGAGCAACCTAAAAAAGCTGGCAAGGTCCATCTCTATATTTACTAATTGACGCTTTTCTCTGATTTTCTGCAGGCTGAAAGCCCTATCATTTTCAAGGATTCCCTACCCCTAAATTTTGTCCCAGTGTTACTCCAATATGGTGAGGCATTCCTTTTAAAATCTAAAAATCATGTCTTTAAAACAGAATTTTGATGAGATTCTGTTTCTGTAAAGTGAAAAATGAGAATTCTGGCTGTTCAAAACCAACAGATAAATGAGACAAAGAAAGTTGAACAGCAGAGTTCATAGAGACAGTACAAGCTGAAAGAGAATGAACCATTTTAAGGCAAAATTCTGGAAATCCCCAAACTTCTTTAAAATAAATCTGCAAACCCAGCTTGTATCCCTGACCAGCTTCAGGGACCACTGTCTGGTGTTCTCACAGGAGTTCTTGACATCTAACCATGGAGTTTGTGGGTGTAGGACAAGATTTAACTTCTCTGCTATGGAGATTTCACTATCTGACATGCAGAACTCGGCCTGGAATGCAGCTTGTCACACTGTAACTAACCACAAACTTGAGAGGGGTGACCCGATTTCTCTTTTTGTTCCATCTCCCATCATAGCTCAGTGAGAGGACACCAAAACCAAAAATATGAATTAACTGGGAAGCACTATTTATTTCAGAAATAGGTTCATTTATTTTTGAAAAGTTGGACTGGTTTTTAAATAAACACCTATTTAGCCACTTAGGTCTTAATCTCTAAATCCCCAGAATCAGTTTATGCCATGTACAAGTCTCTTTCAAGCATGACTTTTTAATCAGTTAACCAGGCTCTCAGTGCTGAAGACATTTGGAACACAATTCAGACTCCAAAGCCTTAAGATATATATAATATAGTATATTATATATATATATATAATACTCTATTATAATAAATAGACTCTATTATAGTACTATATCATACATCATATAATATATATATACATAATGATATATATTAAAA
The DNA here is from genome assembly GCA_009823505.1 of Rhizomys pruinosus. Taxonomy (NCBI): domain Eukaryota; kingdom Metazoa; phylum Chordata; class Mammalia; order Rodentia; family Spalacidae; genus Rhizomys; species Rhizomys pruinosus. The sequence goes on along the minus strand of VZQC01007782.1, from coordinate 201,010 downwards.
ATAAAAGTATAAATAGGTGCTTGTAATAAAAGGGGGTACAGATAGGGAGGGAAATCTGAATATCATCAAATTATACTGTTTGAAAATCACAGGGGCTGGAGAGATAGCCTAGCAGTTAAGAGCACCGATTGCTCTTGCAGAGGACCCGGGTTCGATCCCCAGCACCCACATGGTGGCTGAAAACCGTCTGTAACTCCAATTCCAGGAGAACTCCAGTTCCAGGGGAATCCGAGACCCTCTTCTGACCTCCGCAACATTGCACGACACGGGTGCACAAACCTACATGCAGACAGTACATTCATACACATACAAAAATAAATTAAAAAATGTAAAAAAAAAAAGAAAATCACAAAAAAATTAATACACAAAGAATACTCATGTAAACCTTGGAAAAGATTGCATCAAACTTGAAATAATACAAATATCACACAGAAGAACAGAGAAGTAAATTAGTGGTATATTTCCACACTGGAATGCTACTGAGCAATAAAAAATGAACTTCTTTTACAATGTGATTAAATTTCACCAACATTATGTTAATCAAAAGAAGTTGCACCAAACAATGCACACTGCATAAGAACAGGGTATACTAGTCAAAAGAGGAGAGCTCTTGAGAAGAAAGGAATTGAATGGCAGGAGGCATAAGGAGCCTTCTGGAATCAATAAAATATGTTTTTGTCTTTAAAAATATCTCTTTGTAGGAGTCCTCTCTGACCTGCTTGAGCCATACACTGATCTGAGGAGGGCCATGGAGGCAAGTCAGACAGCAGTCCTGGAGCCAGGAATTTTGTGGTTAATGGAACTATGGTGGTAATCTTCCATTTTATCACTTCCAACTGAATGGACTTTGTTTTGACAGAAAATTGCAGCTTATTCTTCCTAACAATTTACTCTAGTGATATGCAGTTGCTGCACAAAAATGAAATGTCTTTTTCTCCATTAAAAAAGTTGGGAAAGTTTACAATCACAATTTATTTTAACCCCAAATTCTCTTATGCTCATTCATTCACTGGGTAAGTACATATTGAACTGTGTGTTGTGCCAGGAAATGTGCTGTGAACAGACCATGAATAATTTATGGTTCTTCAACTGAGAATCTTCCAGTGCAGGAGAGAATACAGAAGCAGGCATCACAGAGCATGCCGGTGCAGGGGAAAGGGAAAGCTAGTCTTGGCTCATAGTGCTTGGCAGGTCCCAAAATCAAATCTATCTTCCAAAGATTAGCACTTCTGTGACAAAGATCATTTTGCACTGATAGCAGGCTCACTCAGATACCCAGGGTGGGCCATCTTGACCCTTCCATAGGCTTTTCCATTTCATTTACTAGTTTTCACATCTTTTCCCTCTACCTCATTCCTATCCCCAAATGTTTTTTGTTTACCTCTTCTCATTTCTACTGCCATTGCTTCACTTCAGATTAATTCATTTCTCATTTAGAATCCTGTGCCTTCAAACACACTCCTTCAACCCTACTCTTCTCTCCCAACCTTCTCCTCCATGTGCAGAAGAACCCTTCAACCCCAGGGACTGCTGTGTTCCACTGCTGCCAACACTCCACTGACTCTCACAATCTTCTAGACATCTACACAGCTGTGCATAGGTGAGGAATATCTTGGGGAGTAACCTTTGTTCACCTCTGGCTTAGTTTTCTGAAGCGGTCTGATACTGGAAAGTTGATAGGGCATCTTCGAGGATAAAAGTGAAATAAATTGTGATGTAAATGTTGGGAACCCTGAGAAAAGCACCTACACAATGTTCTTGACTATAGTCTTCAACATCTAAGTATGAATTTCCACAGCAGGAATACATTGCTCAGTGTTACTGGAATCTGAATAAGGAATCTCCTCCCTCTTTCTTTCTTTCTTTTTATATTTTTTTATCTATTTTTGTATGTGTATGAATGTACTGTCTGCATGCAGGTTTGTGCACCCGTGTCATTTTTTTATCTATTTTTGTATGTGTATGAATGTACTGTCTGCATGCAGGTTTGTGCACCCATGTCACGCAATGACTCGGAGGTCAGAAGAAGGCATCAGATTCCCCTGGAACTGGAGTTCTCCTGGAATTGGAGTTACAGACGGTTCTCAGCTGCCATGTGGGTGCTGGGGATCGAACCAGGGTCCTCTGCAAGAGCAGTCGGTGCTCTTAACCACTAGGCCATCTCTCCAGCCCCTATTTCTTTCTTTCACTCTGTCTTCTCTCTCTCTCTCTCTCTCTCTCTCTCTCTCTCTCTCTCTCTCTCTCTCTCTCCCCCACACACACACA
>VZQC01007782.1:162841-197401 GCA_009823505.1 Rhizomys pruinosus | reverse complement strand
TTCTACCTCTGGGCTTTAGTTTTCTCTGTTGTTGCATGACGCGGTTCTCGTGAACTGGAAAGTTGATTAGGGCCCATCTTCTGAGGTGGCGAGGATAAAAGTGAAATAAATTGTGATGTAAATGTTGGGAACCCTGAGAAAAGCACCTACACAATGTTCTTGACTATAGTCTTCAACATCTAAGTATGAATTTCCACAGCAGGAATACATTGCTCAGTGTTACTGGAATCTGAATAAGGAATCTCCTCCCTCTTTCTTTCTTTCTTTTTTTATTTTTTTTTATCTATTTTTGTATGTGTATGAATGTACTGTCTGCATGCAGGTTTGTGCACCTGTGTCATTTTTTTATCTATTTTTGTATGTGTATGAATGTACTGTCTGCATGCAGGTTTGTGCACCCATGTCACGCAATGACTCGAGGTCAGAAGAAGGCGTCAGATTCCCCTGGAACTGGAGTTCTCCTGGAATTGGAGTTACAGACGGTTCTCAGCTGCCATGTGGGTGCTGGGGATCGAACCAGGGTCCTCTGCAAGAGCAGTCGGTGCTCTTAACCACTAGGCCATCTCTCCAGCCCCTATTTCTTTCTTTCACTCTGTCTTCTCTCTCTCTCTCTCTTTCTCTCTCTCTCTCTCCCTCACACACACACACACACACACACACACACACCACACACACTACTCACGCCCTTTAACAGTGCCCCTTGGGACCAGGTTGCACACTACACAGACAACATCACAGCACTCTGATGTCCATGTCCCTATCCCTATGGCCTATGTCAAAATGGATTTTGCCCATGTGATGCAGGCTAAGGAGCTTGAGTCAATGAGCTATCCTGGGTTATCTTAGTAAGCATGCTCTAACCTCAGAAGCACTGGAAGGAGAAAACTGAGGTCATCTAGAAGCAGAAGAGGAAGGTTGATAAGACTGAAGGAAAGGGCTGAAGAGATGGCCTAGTGGTTAAGAGTGCCGACTGCTCTTGCAGAGAAACCGGGTTTGATCCCCAGCACCCACATGGTGGCTGAGAACCATCTGAAAATCCAATTCCAGGAGATCTCCAGTTCCAGGGGAATCTGACACCCTCTTCTGACCTCCATGGCATTGCAGGACACGGGTGCACAGACCTACATGCAGACAGTACATTCATACACATATAGAAATAAGTTAAAAAAAAAAACTGAAGGAAAACGCACAGCAATTCCAAGCACAAGAAGAATCTGAGGCTCCATTGCTGGCAGCAGCAAGGAAATGTGACTTAAGTCCCATAGGCATGACCAGGTTTCCAAAGAAGGATGGAAGTGAATTCTTGCCTGGGTCCCTGAGTGCAGTCCTGCCAAGCCCCAGCCGCAGCCTCCTATACCTCTAGGCAGAGTACTGCTGAGCCATGCCACACTGTACTTCTGACCAATAACACTGGAGGCAAATCTCATGCTGCTGGAAAGTAGTACATAGAGTAGTTTGCTGTGGCTGGATAGAACATTAGCATTCATATAACACAGATGCCACTCAGTGTCTCCTCTGCATGCCCACACTGAGTACAGAATTTATACTGCACTGCCTCTGAGTGGGGAGAAGCTCTTCCTCTCCTGGGTCTTGGGTAGATCATAGGGATGAAGGAATTTTTTCCCCTTTCTTTCTTCTCTTTTTAAGATATGTCTTCCAATAGTCACCTCTCACCTCCAACTGGCCACTTCCAGCTAGGACACCAAGGCTTGATTTCAATGTCCACTGCACTAGTGCTCCCTGGCCTTAGCACTTGATCTTGCAGCACTTAGCCCATCTTTCCTGAAGGCACTGTCAGGAAGCAAGAACTCCTAGGCTCTTGTCCTCTCTTCTGTCATCTTCTTGTGAGAAAGTGATCATAAAGTATGCAGAGTGCAAGAATCCAATGAAACATAACTTTAAAAACCACAAGTGCATTGAGTCATTTATATAAAAAGGTTATAACTTCTTATACATCATTAATAATTAAGGAAATTCAAATTCAAACCACTCTCAAATTCAATACCATCTCACTCTGACACAACTGGCTAAGAGCAAGGAAACAAAAGACACCAAATGCTGGAAAGGTTGTAGGGAAAGGAGAACACTCATCCATTGCTGGTGGGAATGTAAACTCATCTAACCATTATGGAAGGCAGTGTGGAGAACCCTGAAAAGACTCACCATGAGCCTACCACCTGGCACAGTCAGTCATACCACTCCTGGGTATATACCCACAAGACTCACCCTAAGGCAAATATACATGCACATCTATATTTATTGCGGGCTTTCTTCACAATAGCCAAGAGCTGGAACTAACCTGAATGCCCCCCAACAGACAAGTGGATGACAAAAATGTTGTACATCTACACAATGGAGTACTACTCAGCAGTAAAGAAAGATGACATCATGAACTTTGCAGGTAAATGGATGGAACTTGAAGCCATTATGCTAAGTGAAGTAACACAGTCCCAGAAAAACAAGTGGTGAATGGTCTCCCTCATTTGTGGATGCTAACACCAAGTCCCAGATGAAAGGCAAGCTGAAAAACATTATTGTTATATTTCTTTTTATCTGAAAGCAACTATGCTGTTATGATATAAATCTCTTAACAGGCTCTAGAATTGTCCTACCACTTATTTTTCAAACTCTGTAATTACTGTATATGGGTGGAAGGCATGTATTCATATTTTAGAGTAATATAAAATTAAAGGGGGGAAATGTGAATCCCTAAACATATTTTGGAATTAACATGCAGTTTATTCCCAGAGGTCATAATTTTGATCCATATGTGACAATTATATAGGCATCTGTTGGAGCAGTACAAGGGGGAGGGAAAAACAACAACATAAAGACTGGGTTAAATAACTGAATGATACAGTTAAACTCTGCCCAAAACAACAAGCCTCTGCAGGGAAAAACTTTGGAAAGACTGAGAGAAAGATGCAAAACATGTATGGCAAAAGGTATGAAAAGGGGTGGGATGGGGGCAGGGAGAGGGGAATGTGTCTGTATTAGCCACTTTTCCTGTTGCTGTGGTAAAACCACCATGACCAAGGGAACTTATAAAAGGAAGACTTTATTCCAGCTTATGATTGATGGTTCCAGGGAATTAAGAGTCCTTTGTGGTGGGGAGGCATGGTGGCTGGAGCAGAAAACCAAGGTTCACATCTCCAATGAGCACCAGAAGCCAAGAGAGAGAGCAACTGGAACCTGCAAGGCTTGTTGAACTCACTAAGTGCCCCCCCACCACACACACTGTGAAGTACTTCCTCCAGCATGGCCACACCTTCTAAGACTGCCCAAGACAGTGCCACCAACTTAATGCCTGTGGAGGGACACTCTCACTCAATCCACCACATTCCACTCCCTGGCCCCATAGGCTCATGACCATATAAAATGCAAAATGAGGCTGAGAGATGGCCTAGCTGTTGGGAGTGCGACATTCTTGCAAAGACCCGATGCGTTCGATCCCCAAAACCCACATGGTGGCAGAGAAACTCTGAAACTCCAATTCCAGAGAACTCCAGTTCCAGGGGAACGACACCTCTCTTCTACCTCCGCGGCATTGCATGAACAGGTGCACACACTTGCATGCCAGACAGTCATTCATACACATACAGAAATAAATTAAATTAAAAAATGCAAAATGCATTTAGTCCAACCTTAAATCCATGCTTTAACCAGTCTCAATTCTATTCAAAAAGTCTACAGTCAAATCTCTCTGAGACCCAGCCAATCCTCTTAACTGTAACCTCCTGTAAAATAAAAGGCAAATTACATACTCCCAAGGTACAGATGGAATCTGAATACACATCCCATTCCAAAGGGAAATAGAGGCATAGGGGGAAATACTGGACCAAAACAAGACTGAAAAACCAGCAGGGCAAACAGCAAGTCCTAGCTCCATGTCAACTTCTGGACTTTAACTTCCAAAGGACATAGATGATCAGCTCTTCCAGTTTGAGGGCAACATACATTCTTTCTTAGGCTGGTACCACTCCTGTATGCAGCTCTCCTTGGCAAATATCTCACAGCTCTGGCATCTTTCGAATGTCTTCTATGGGGTCTCCGTAACGCTGCCAACACAAGGTCTACACTCACAGCTAAATTCATCATCAAGTGGTCTTATTCTAGGCTCTTTCTTTTTTCTTTCTTTTCTTATTTCTTTTTAATTGATCTTTTGTGTATTTCATACATCATTTTTCCATTCAGTTCAAGCATATATCCTTTCCCTTACCCCACCCCACCCCTACCCATCCCAGATCATGCATTCTGCCGTAACTTTTCTGCATCTTTCTCTGCTTTTTTGTTTTGTTTTGTTTTCATTTTTTTAACAATAAGTGATAATTTGTGAGTACAAGCATCCTTCATGTAAAACCAATTTGCAAGCAGTTGTGCCCAAACCCACACATCTCATGGGTCCCACCATCCATCAGAGGGGCTTGTATGTTCAATCAAGTTGATCAAATGAGTGTCCAGTCTATATTGTTGTAGTTTCACCATTAACACCAATCGCAGCCCTTACATTCTACCACGCTCCCTCTTCCGCAGATTGTTCCCTAGGCTTAGAAAAGGGGCACAGGTGGATGAGAAGCAAAACAGTCTACTTTCTCTGGAGCTGATGTCTTGGTCTCTAGTCAATTCTGGCTGTTTTCTTTCATGGGCTGTCAGCTTGTCCAGGCATAACCTTTCGATCCTATCAGGGCCTTCTTTATTCAGAGACACCCCTGCTGCACTCTGCCTGCCTTTGGTGGCTCTCTGAAACCTTGGAGGAAGAACTGATGACCCCTTCACTCTTGCATTCTTCATGCCCCTAAAGCCAGCACCATGTGAATGAAACTGCCGAGTTTGACTGCAAGTTTGGGATGGGCCCTGGCCTATTTCAACCACATTTGCAACTTTTCTCTGCCCTGGAATTGTTGGAGCAGAAAACCCTTTCAGTATTTTCCTTTCAAAAGTTGGAGGCTTAGCTGGGTGTGGTCTTGCCCTGAAGGTACTGTTTCTATTGTTTACTTGTAAATCTCTCCAGGCCTCTCCTTAATCACTTTAATCTTACTTTTTCCATTGTTTACTTTTAAATAGCTAGGCCTCTCCTTAATTACTGTAATCTCCTTATGAAAGGGAGCCTCTCCTTCACATGCCTTGGCTCCACCATTAATCTCCCTCCTGCACTTTTCCAATCCAAACTGTACATTCTGCATTTCTTTCTACCCCATTTGCTTGTTTTCACTGTGTATCTGTATAATACCCACCATTAATAGCCATGCTACCATTTCTATGTTAGGCTGTCTTGAAATATCCTCCACCAAAGAAGTTATTTCATTGTTTTTCAACTTAGCATCAGGCAAGCATGTGGGCTATGGGCAAACTTTAGCCAGACTCTTTGCCAAAATATCCCAGTTGCTGCCTAAGTCTTTATTTTCCTCTAGAACTACATTTATTTTGCAGCAATGCTTTCTTCCAGGCTTCTACTGGAATGGCCCATTGAGCTCTACTTATAGTAGTCAACAGCTTTTCTAGCCCAAAGTTCCAAAGTCTTCCACATTTCTCCAAACACCCACATAGTCAGGTTCTTCACAGCCAACAGCCCACTCTCTGGTACAAAATACTGTATTAGTCACTTTTCCTATTGCTGTGATAAAACCACCATGACCAAGGGAACTTATAAAAGGAAGAGTTTATTTGAGCTTATGATTGATGGTTGCAGGGAATTAAGAGTCCTTTGTGGTGGGGAGACATGGTGGCTGGAGCAGAAAACCCAGGTTCACATCTCCAATGAGCACTGAAAGCTGAGAGAGAGAGAGAGAGAGAGAGAGAGAGAGAGAGAGAGCAACTGGAGCCTGCAAGACTTGTTGAACTCACTAACCCCCACCTCCCCAGTGACATACTTCCTCCAGCATAGCCACACCTTCTAAGACCTCCCAAGACAGTGCCACCAACTGGGGACAAAAATGTCTGAATACTTAAAGCTTATGGGGGACACGCTTACTCAAACCACTACAGTGTCCAAATTGTACTGAAAGATAATGAATGAAATATATATTATAAAAAAGCACCTTGCTTAAAAAAATGTTTCCAACTTTTCATCAGAACATAGAGAACTCAAAGTTGACTTTTTTAAAAAACTGACAAAATGGAGATAAAGATTATTAGTATAATCAGAAATATTTAACTAAGTTCACTGACCCATTTACTAAGAAAGTTTTCATGTAAACCTACCAAAAGATATCCATTAGTTACTAAGGACGAAAAGCAAAGAAACCCTTCTGAGACTGCATGCTGTGTATGTCATCATGACTGGCTCAATTTAATTTGGGGACTTAGTCACCAAGGAAGAAGTACAGAGAAAGTCCATAGAAACAAATGGCAATCACAATGCTATGTCACCAGTCAGGCTTTGAGTATCTTTCTACTGTAAAGTTTGTCCTTTATCAATAAATTATTTTCTGGATTATTTTCTTCTGGTGACTTGGTGAGCCATGTTCACATTCAGAATCAACATCAAAGCTGACATTTAATTTGGTTTCATTTTCCTTTTGGCTTCTCTATGCTTCTTCTTAACAGCTCATGCTATGGAACTGAACTTCAAAAGGAGAAATGAAGGCTGGACACAGAGATGTAGTGTGGCTCAGTATTACATGTGTACAGATATAGTGTGGCTCAGTATTATAGGTGTTCCTTGAAGTGTGAGCTCAGCTTACCAAAGCACAGAGGATATAAATAATATTCTTAAAAGTGTACCCAAAATATTTTCAAATTATTTATCATCTCCTGTAAATTGATTCCCATCCCATTAAATGAAAAGTATTCACCTCTCCAGAACAAAATACACACTACAACAGACTAGACTCTCTTGGCTCCAAGTTCTCTATTAAGCTTTAGTTTTTGTCCACAGGGGAACAGCTCTGCAGTGAGAAGAAGAGGTTTTCTAAATTCCAAAGGCTTTTCCTATTTTGAGAGTTGTCATGTAAATCTAGCTAGTTTTAACCTAAGACACAGTGTAGGCATACTGAGACACAACTTACCCAATGCAATGATTTAAAAGGAGGGAATTCAACCTAGGTGTGAGAGACCCCCAAATTCATAATTTCTGCCTCCATAAAATGAGTCTCTGGAAACAGTGGGTAGCCTGCCCCTGCCATATACAAATTAAGGTGTAAGAACTTCAGGATATGAGCATAGAAGGGATGTAACCAAGAGCAGGTAGCTATCTAGGTGAAGTTTCAAGTCAGGCCCAACTCCTTGACTTGTTACAAAAATGCTGATTACCTTTTTCAAACTTCAGGTTTCAATGTTCTAACTACATCTTCTTTTAATTAAGAAGTAATTTTAACTACTTTGAATAAATCTATTAGTCATTCAACAAACAGGGAAGAGATACATGAACTGTTTGCCTGGAATGAGACACAATTTAGTTTCAAGCCACAGAATGTTATGACATTACTGTTTTCCCAATAAATGAAATGAATTTTGTGCATGGAAAGGTGAATGAGTTGGGATCTCATGTTGTTATGTCAGTTGTTATGTCACATCCAATATATAATAGCATGGTAAAATATTAACAACCAACATGAAAAACACAGGTGAAAGTGGTATGTGAGTTTATTTCTGGTTTGATTTAGGGTTATTTCCTATCATGGAACATCAGCAGGAAACATGAAAAAAATGTATATATGTCTAGCTTCAACAATTTTTTTCTCCCTGAACTGTAATGCTTCAGAACAGTGGGAAAGGAGTGGGAAGTAGAAGAACCATTTACAGATGCAACCATCCTTAAGTGTCCACAAGAGCTTGGTGCCACAATTGTCCTAAAGACATCAAACACTGTAGATTCTCAACCCCTGTGAAAATGGTATAGTATTTCCATATAACCTATACACATTGTCTGTGGAGATTAAAACTCGTTGGATGCTGGGAAGGGTGGCAGGTGTAGGGCTGCTGCTGGCTGGTGGGCTGGTAAGGAGAGTTTGTCAGAAGGGAGGGAGGCAATAAACTGCTAAGAGAGAGTGAGCTGGTACAATTCTTGTTCCCGGTACTTTTCCCTCTTTTAAGCTAGAACACAGAAGATATTCTGATGCAGAAAAGAACAGCCAGAAAGGAAGCAAGCAAAAAACTAGGAAGAGAAAGCAGTGGAGTGAAAGCCTTGCAAGAGCAGTGAGTGCTTACAGCAAACCATGTTCATAATCCCAGACCAGTGTATTGAATCAAACAGAAAGAGATGCCATGGAGGAACAGTATGGAGAATGTGAGGATTTAGTCTTCTGGAATGTCACAAACACAGACTTCAAATACTGTTAGTAATATGAAAATTCTTTTCAAAGGACTTCTAGGAAGTTCAGGAAATAAAATATTTAAACAAAATTAAGTACTCATTGAACCTGCCGTTCCCTTAAAGCTCATTGGTGCTCTCCCATAGTGGACACTTATTCTTATGGCTGTGTTTTCATCCCAGAAAAATGCCTGATAGTAAACCACAGATCATGAACCACCTCAACTCTGATTTCTTCGGTAGGGGCTGAAATGGCTTGAAGTTGCTTTCTCTGCTCTGGTTTATCTCAGAGATGACTGCCAGAGGTGGCTTCCTCCTGTCATCAGGAAGTGTTCATTGTAGTTATCTATCAGGATCATCTGACAGCAGACAGAACAGGTGAAATGTGGTTTACCAGCATACCAGATTCTATCAGGCTCCTGGTAGCTCAGCAATGGAGCCCACATGGTATGGAGACTTCTGAACCATTTTCAGAGGCTACAAATGAAACTAATGATGTATCCTATAACTGTCAGGAAAGAGTGACTTGCTTTCTTCTCCCAAGCCATGCCCTCCCCTCTGCAACTCTCCAAAAATATGTGAAATAAAAACAAAGACAATTCAAAACTTACTTCAAACATGAATATGTCTGATTTTCAACTTTCGCAAAGTTGTAGTAGGACTAAACTCTGGAGGAGGAAATTGAGGGCATGGGACAGAAACGCTAGCAGGGAGATGAAGAGAGTTCAGTGCTCTGGGCCTGTCTGGGCAGATGGCCAAGTAATAACCCAAACCTAAAGCAGGAAACCTTGCCCTTGGTATCCTCTTACTTCCACTCTTCACCACAGGGCATAAGACTGGCATTCAGACTAAGAAGCTGAATGACCTCCCTCTAAGTCCATTGTCTCCACATCTTTCCTTTCCATAAAACTGAGTAAGACTTAATTGCAGCTGGCAAATCATCAACATATTGTTTCTATTGTAGAACACAGTGATTTTTGGCAAATAATGGGAACATGTGGGACTATGCAAGTTAGACTATTTTCATGACCTTTACCCTCTTATTTGAATAAAAGAGCTCAGCACTTACATATGTGGAAAAGAAAAACAGAACCAGAAGTGACATTGACATCTATGTCATTCTAATCATCATCATCAATGGCGACACTAAAATGGAAAATGGTTACTTTTATACAATCAAAATATGTTTCATATAACATTACGTATCTTGTTAGATAACATGCTGCAGCCATGATGGTGTACAACTGTTACTCGAACACTTGAGAGATGGAGGCAGGAGAATAGCAAGGTCGAGGCCAGTTTGGGCTACAAAGAGACACACTGGCACAAGACAAACAGACATGTTGTGATTGTTGAACAACTATTTTGAAAAGAAAACAATGACTTCAGAGGGAATATTTTCCAACATTTTGATCTGTGCGACAGTGTTTTATTCAGTCATTCAACAAAGGTTTGCTGAGCACGTGGAACCACTGTTAGCCACCCAGGCTGAGTTAGCTAAACAACATTCCTGATCAAGCAATCAAGGCAGTAAAAAATAAGCAAAAAGTATCTATAATTAAACATGTGCAGAGAACTAAAGCAGCCACAGGATAGACATAGATGTTAGACAGTTCAGGGAGAAGTTGATACTAGGATGAGATTTGAACTGTGAAGATGTAGGTGAATGCAGGCCACGTGTGTGGCTGCAGACATTGTCTTAATTACCCACCTGTACATGATGTATACAGCATGTGATGCAGGGGGTGTGGAATTGGCCTCTGGGAGATGACATCATTCTACCTATATAAGTCATTTGCTGCATACAATAAAGTGATTCTTCATTACCTATACCATCAAACAAGATCCCCGGTCCGTTATTTCACACATGCATAACTGTAAGTCCATTAGACTTGGTTGTTTGCTAGCAGGTGAGATTGGAGATCAGCACATCAGCTACCAGTCCAAAAGTCAAGTTTTGAGGTCATCAACTCCTCAGCTTGTGGAGTAATTGATGCCAAAAGGAGAGGCAAGCAGCCCTCTGCCCTAAATCTGTGGGACAATCAGCCACCCAGATTTGGGTGCAGAGCAAGCATTTCCAAAACCAGCTGGTATCTGTGAAAGGTGCCAATTTCCCAGGGACAAGCTACAGGCAGTAGTCTCCCTCAGCAGAATTGAGAGACATGAAGAGACAGTTCTGTAAAGGTGAGGAGAAAAAACATTCCAGACAGAGAACATAGGGCATAAAACTTATAACTTTATAACCAAATATCTCAGATAATTAATTTATAAAGACCAACAGTTAATTTTGGCTCATAGATTTAGTTTTCCAATTACTGTCAGGCAGCATTGCTTTGGGCCTGCGCTGAAGTCGCCTATCTGTTGAGTAGCCATTTTCTCTGAAAACCTTCCATTCTGGAAGGAAGCTAGTTAACACAACAGGATGTTCTAAAGGTAAGTAAACAACAGGATGTTCTAAAAAGAAGTAAGCAACTCAGTAGTTTCAGGTAATACCTGAAACTCACCAGATTCACTAGTCCTGTCATCACTAAACATACATAAGCCCTAAAGACTGCTGAGAGACACACTCAGACCAGCTGAGCTGTCTGGAGGAAGCAAAGATGAGCTGAACCACCAATAAGAGGCAAAGACCAGTTGAGCAGCCCTGAGCGGCTCGGACCATTTGATGTGCCTTGGAAAGAGCACTCTCCAATGTGTTGTGCTGCCTGTAATTTATTCCGTGTACTCTAGGTTTCCAGTATCTGTGGGCTGTCACCCATGCCATGCAGGCTTTTGGTGATGCTGCTGTCTTTGAGACATTTCTGCTCCTGTAAGTAACTCCTCACCCATAATCCTGTTAAGGAGCCAAGATAAAACTGATTGGCTCACCAATTCCATTTTGGTTATGTTCTCACATTGGTCTGTTCTCTATCTGGGGTCAGTAGGCAGACATTGGCTCATGTCTCCACAGGGAGTGTCAAACAGCAGCCTCATGGTGGAATATGTGGCTGAGCAGACCTGCTCATCCACGACCAGGAAGCCCAGACAGAGGAAGACCCTTGGTCTCCCACTCCCCACCTAGGCATTGCCCACCACTTTATAGTTCCACCCTGAGGATAAAAAGCCTTAACCCATGAGACTCAGGATATTCTGGATCCATTAAACAGTTAACCTGGCCTTGGCTAGATAGCAAGGAAGGAGTGCTGGAGGAGCTTAAAAGGTGAGAGGAGAAGCGTCACTGATGAAGGAGGCCAAGTGGACAAGCGCAGCCCACGGTGAGCGCGCCATGAGCTAAGGCAAGGCCAGGCATTTTTCTAAGTGAGGTGGGTGGTCTTGAAGCTAATTTAAGCATGTGAGTTTTATATAGATTACATGAATAAAAACAATGCCTGTGAATAGACTATTTACTTCCCTACTGATACATATTTGGGTTGTATTACTTTCTGGATTATGAGTTATGAGTGTTCTTTCTTCCCTCTATATTTACCTGAAGATTTCTCCAGGATGTGTACACAGGGCAGGATTGCAGCAGGGTGTGTCTTTTCAGTTGGACTGGCTATTTCCAAACTGCCTAACAAGAGTTGGCAACAATTTACACTCTTAAGAGTCTTAAGAGTTCCCAACATCGAGACTATTTCCAGACATCTCTGCTATCCCATCATACCACCATTCTTAGAATTCGTGTTAGTATGAGATGCGTGAAATGACATCCTGTTATTTTTAAATTGCATTTCCCTGAATAATAAGACACTTTTCCTTGTTGCTAACCCTTACAAAATTCATGCCTTTATTTTAAAAAAACTAAATATTTCCCTCCATTGCCTTCCTGTCCTCACCTAGGGTCCCACAGTAATTTACACATCTTGATTATAACACTTACTGCCTCCCACTCATTTGTTGATCAGTCTAACACCCTCCTACACACTGATCCATGCAAATCTCTGGGGAGACAACTGTGATCTATTCATTCCACCTGGCTACAGTTGAAATTCAGGAAGTATTACTGAAAACACATACTAAATATTTTTCATTGCTTTTTAACTTTTAACATCTGTTGAGCCATATACATTTCTAGTCTTTAAAACAGCCTAATGAAACTAACATCTTTGTGATTCCAAAGCTTCCTATACAGGCTTACTGAAATCATCTTCTGCAATAAACTTCTGGAGGGAGAGTCCATTTCATTGCTTGTATACAAACTTAATTACAAAGGGTAATTTAACATAATGCAGGTAATGGTCTTGGGAAGCCCACATTTAATAGAAATGAGCAAAACATAAGTCCATGCTATTAATAATAACAAAATTTCATTTTTAGAATTATAACACCACATATTCAGAATGTACTGTTATAATTTGTGTTATTTTAATTCATAAGAATTACTTTGAGGGGGCTGGAGAGATGACCCAGAAGTTAAGAGCACTGGCTGTTCTTGCAGAAGATCCAGGTTTGAATCCCAGCATCCACATGGTGGCTAACAACCATTGTTAATTCCAGTTTCAGGGGATTCAATGCCCTCTTCCAGCCTCTATGGGCATTGCATGACAGGGCATTTACACACTTGAAAGCGTAGTACTCATATACATCAGAAAGTGAAAATAAATAACTGAAATCAGTGTTTAGTAATGAGAGCTAAAGATTATTAACAATATACACTGGCACAGTGGCACGGTCCTTGGAGGCTTATAAGCATTTGATACTTGGAGTAACATGGATGATTATATAGTTGCCAGCTTCATCTAGTCTCCTATATTAGGAAATCAAGGTCAGAGTGGTGAAGCAACTTGTTTTATTTTGAAAGTAGAAGCCTGGGTACCTTCTAAACAAAAGGGGTTTCATGTATTATTCTGGTGGCTAGAAAGACCAAAAGAGCACAGCGTTAGTTTGTAGTGAGGCCTGCCTGTGTGCACCAGATCGTGCTGGATCACATCACAGGGCTGGAGTGTATGAAAGCAGACTCATATGGAAACTGAGGAGTTTCCATATGAGGAGTTTCATATGGAAAATGAGGAGAGGTCAACCTCACTCTTTCATAACTACCTGCACAAGCCCAAGCTAATCCACAACTGTGAGACATGTGTTAATCTCTTTAAAAAGGCAGTCCTGGCCAATCGCCATCTAGTAGACTCTATATTCTTAATTCTGAGAACTGAATCAAGACCTTGCCCTTCCCTACTCTACCAAAGCTATGCCTATAACCCTCATTCCCACTTCCTAAAGTTTTACCACCTTTGAGAACCTTCGAGGGACAAACATCACAAATGGTGACTTGGTAATTACCTGCCTGAACTCCCCCTTTCTAGACACATACTTACAAAAATATAACCAGTTGTATAGTTCCATAAAATAATTTATTATGCTTACCCAGTTTAATGAGAATTTAAGAATTCTCTTCATGTTCTAGTAACTGTGGGCATCCCTCACCTGCCAAGGGTGACCTCTAGCCAAAATAAGCAAGGAAAAGTCCTAATTATTATTACCACAAGGAAATTAACTTACTGGTCAAACTTCCAAATGACTGGTTAATGTTCAACTGCAAGTTTGAAAGACCCCTAGCAAAGAATATAGTTACAGAACCCCCAGATTTTTATAAAAACTGTAAAATGAAAATTATATGGTTTTTTTTAACAAAGTTGTTTTTTGAGCCTATTTATATGAGCTATGATATTTATTGACATATATAATTGAACCATTCATGCATCTCTAGAAGAAAGCTGACTTGATTGTGGTAGATGATCTTTTTGATATGTGTCTCTAAGCTGTTTTTGAGTAATTTGTTGAGTATCTTTTCATCTGTGTATATAAAGTATATGGGCATATAGTTTTCTTTTGCTTGTATTTCACCTGCTTTCATATTAAGAGTGATGTTGGCTTCACAGAAGGAATTTAGGAGTTCTCTCTATGCTTATATTTCTGGAATAATTTAAGTAAGTGCTAGTAGAACTTTAAATGTCTGGTAGAATTCTGTTCTGAATCTATCTGGTCCTGGGCTTTTTTTAGTCAGAAGGTTTTGTACTACATTTTCAACTTTCTTATATATTATGGGTCTATTTAAACTGGTGATCTCTTTTTGGTGATTCCCATGATTTTAGATAACCCTTCGTTTCTTTCATGTTTTCAGATTTAATAGAGTATAGGTCTTTAAAGTATTACCGTATAATGTCTGGATACTTTTGCTGTCTGTTGTGATGTTTCCCTTTTACCTCTGATTCTGTTGCACTACTATATGGTGTTTTAAGTCACTAAAATTGTTGCAATTTACTGTTCAAAAAGAGGCAATTAATACACTCGCCTCCCCGCTGTGACTTGACATGATCCCTGTTCACTTACCTACTCACTCAGTTTTGCAGACTTGCACTGGGTTTCCCCATTCTTGCTTAGACAAATCCTGTATAGGTAATCCACAAGTCCACGTTCATTGTTTAATACATCACTCTAAATAGTTCATAAAGGTTTTGGGAGAAAAAGAGAAAAAAGAAGAAAAAAAGGAAAAGAAAGGAGCTGGAGAGATGGCTCGGTCGTTAAGACCACTGGCTGTTCTTGCAGTGGACCTGGGTTTGATTCTGAACAACCACATGGTGGCTTACAACTGTCCATAACTCTAGTTCCAGGGGATCTAATGCATTCTGCTTACCTCTGTGAGCATTACACAACACGGGTACTTTTACCTACATGCAGGCAATACACTCATATACATTAAATAAAATACTTTTTAAAAGGTAAAAAAAGAATTCTTTTCAAAATTAATACTGAGAGTCATCTACTGAACTTGATTATCTAGAGAGAATTATCTCTTAAAAGTGTAGTAATACAAAGTAAATCCCATTTGCAAAACATAAAAGCAGAAATTATTAATTTCCCCAAAGCATCATTAAATATTATTGGAGATGGGTGAGTTGTATGCAGCAATTTGAAAACTTTTGATAATTAGGCTGAATTTCAGAGCTAATTTTAACTAGTTAAGGATTTCAAAACAAAACATTTTTGTAAAGTGAAATGCATGCAATGCTTTGTTAGAAAAACTATTGGGTTGATGCATGGCCATAGTCATCCAGTGTATTTATGTATTCTGTTTCACATAGCATCTCTGAGGAAGCATCCTGTGGATGACTTTGTTCACAAGAACAAACTTATGAAATACTAAGATACTAAATACTATATGGAATGGAATTTATTCATTTCATAATCTATCGTGTTTAGTATAAGATCAATGGTTATTATGAATGCTAAAACAATTTAGCAGTTTACATCTTCAGGAAGCATAGCTAGGAAAGATAAAGAGAAGGGGCCCTGCCAGTAGAATGATACAGGAGAGACGAGAAATAGCATGTATGCTAAAGAAGGACTGGCCCTCCCATCTTGACATGCAACAGGGCCAACCAGTGGCTTTGAAAACACATGAACCACCCATCCCTAATGATTGTTCTACTTCCATAGTCTTTTGTTACAGTTTTTGGTGGTGGTGAGATTTTTTTTTTAATGGAACTCCCAAATTTGCACTTTTACCATATTTTAGGAAGATGCTGTTGATCTACAGAGCCCACTCAGAGAACTCATGGTGTACAATATTTTAAAGTAGCACCAAGAAGCTGATAGCACACTATCATGAAGTTTGGCAAAAGAGTTTATCCACTTCTGTAACTATAAAACCATTCATTTAGGGTTTTCCAACTGAAAACATGTAATTCCCACATAAGCTAGAAGCACCTTGAAGTGTGTTTTTCAAGAGTCACTGATTTGATTTTCACTTGCTTTTTGCTGTGTATTGTCAGTCTTTCGACCTCTGTCATCAGAAATAGTATGGGCTTACCACTAACTGCTTCAAGTTTTCTCCACCATGGATTTAGGACTAGAAAAATAATTATTTCACAAGACATGTCTTCCAGTGTGATTTTCAGTAACTATGCACAGTTGTACAGTAAATCATTGCTCGTGTGTCTGACTACATTACTCATGCAGTCTAGAATTAATCCTAATGCTGGATTATTCCAGGTTATTACAAAGCATTAGCTGGCTTAGATTTCTATCTGCTGAGCCAGTACCCTTGCAGAAAGGAGGGAATTACCACTCTCTCTCAAGCACATACCTGCTATACAATAAGAAAATCTTCAAACTAGTATTGGAAGACTATACCATGCCTCTGACCTTTGAAAGATAATGGGAACAAAGCAGAATTGGTTCTTTCAAACCAGCAGACATAACAGACTTGGAACAATCACATTAATTGCTCTCTCTTGTTCCAACTGAAAAAAAATGAGCTAATGACTGTCTGTCATACTGATACTGTATGAAAATAATGTATTGTACTAGTAAAGGTCCAGTCAAGAAAAAAACCCAATACAATGTTTATTATTTAATCATGGAACCAGTCCTCCCAAAACAATATTTACAACCACAAAGTGTAATACATTTGTCCCAGGTATCTGTGGAGAATTGGTTTTAAGACCTCCCTCAAAACATGAATTTGCTCATCTCTTATATAGAATAGTATATTTGAGTAAAACCTACACACATCCTCTTGTATACTTTAAATCATCTATAGATTATGTATAAATACATGCATTTTTGTTTGGAGAATAATGATGATAAAATGTACATATTCCCCACAGATCTAACTGATTATATATGAAGCTGAAGATCCATGTATACAGAGGCTTTCTTTATAAGGACGTATTAACAGAGAGTTACAAAGAGAGAATGCTTTACAAACCTCAGGAGCCACACTATGCATAAAGAATAACTACAAATCCTAGGGCTAAGAAAGAACAATAGAGAATAAGTCTCTTTGACCAACGTAGCTAATGCTAGATGTATGAGTACAACTGTGAATCTGGCAGCAGAGCAATTGTTCAGGTATCTCACTGTTTGGACCAGATGGAATTCTCCCCTTTGGGGTCCTAGGGAGACTTTCCATAGAGGGACAAATAAACTGCCAGCTTGGTGGACAGCAGGGGACATGGGGGGACACTGTTGATCATTATATATCTCTGTCAGAGTCTAACACCATTCTTCCTAGGATTCAGTTCAGGTCAGCCATGTGGGGTGAAGGCTGTACATAGTGAGTACTCAGTACATACTGGGTACTTACTACTATAGATATTAACATTTCTATTACTGCTGAAGCTGTTAATATTACAGATTAATGAAGAGCTTCTGAGACTAACGTACCTGAGCTCATGTCCCTCCACTCATTCACCTGAGAAGAGTGAGCAAGTGACTTAATCACTTTAATACTCCATTTCATTGTCTGTGAAATAGAATAATAATGGAATTCATCTCCTCAAATTGCAGAGAGCAGTAAATAGGAACATAAAAGCAAATTGCCTTACATAGTAGCAAATACTAATGGATTTTGTAAGTGGTATTTAAAATTATGAGTATAAATATTAGATCATGCTCCTGCTGAATATTCCTACATAATAAATATAAAGCCAAAGAAATGAGTGAAGCAGTATTCAGTAAATTGAAGCCAGCTGATTTCTTTGTTTTGTCTCTGAGACAGGATCTAGCTATGAAGCCCAGGCTGGCTAGGAATGTGCAGTCAATTCTCCTACCTCCACCTTATTAGTGCTAGAATTATAGCTCTTTGCTACCATATTGTATGCTATGTGCTTTTAACATGTTTGGTTGCTCCATCTTTTTTTAGTCTAAATGTATCAAATTACTTCTAATCAAACAGTTCATTATCTTGTGTACAGTATAGATAGACAAGAGTTCAAACACAGTTCTAACATTTTGAGAGCAACTCCCAGGAACTTTAGAAGTCATTAGGAAACTCGTTGGTCATCCTGTCTTGTAGGAAGCTTTCTTTTATGTTGAACAGAGACCACACGGCCCTGTTAAGGGGAACGGGGGACACAGTGCTCACTTTGTGGACATGGTGGGGAGCTGACCCCTCGGCACAGAGGCCAGTTGGCTACTTTCCATAGCCCAGCCTGGATGGTACTTCTAACTCAGGCCCTTAGCCTGGACCCACAAGACACATGTTCCACTCTTGGCTGTGACTTCTCACCTGCCCAGAGCCTGGACAGGAATTTCAGGCTGATGGCTGATCACCTCCCTTCAGCCAATACCCACTCACAACCAGCTACCCAGATTGGTGATCCGCAAAGGAATCTCTTTCCAACCCACTGGCCACCCGAATGAAATGCAGACCTACCTTAACCTTTATGAGTGCAATAATTAATAATAAAAAAAAATGGCCAGGAATTCTGTGATGATGTTACTATGAAATTCAAATTTACTCCTTGCCACAGCTTGCTTTTTACAAACCAAATGACGTCAGTTCCCAGGACCAATCATAAGCCCCCCAATTCCGAGCCACTGCACACCTTGCTCCACCCAGCATCACGCACCTAGGCCATGCTGCTTGCTCCTCCTTGGGGCGGGGTCAGACCCTCAGTCACACAGTGCCCGAGGCATGCTACACTGCCTTCCAAATTCCCACTTCAGAACTCGCACTAAATTTCCATAATTCCTTATAGCAGGTTTGAAATTACCTAATGATACCATACATCTGACCTATGTACACAGTTGGACACTGTTATCTTCTGCCTAATTATTGCAACTGAAAACATGTCTGCTTGTTAGCCTTAGTTATTACATTTTCAATTAATGAACATTTCCAGGCCTATTATTAAATATGAGTGTTGAGAGTAAGGTGTTGTTGGTGATGCACACTTTTAGTCCTGACAATTTGGAGACAGAGGCAGGTAGACCTCCGTGAGATCAAGTCCAGCCTAGTCCACATAGTAAATTACAGGCTAGTTGTGGTTACAGGGAGACACTGTCTCAAAAACCCAATCATAAACCAAACAAACAAACAAAAACTATTTGAGGGTCAAGAGGCCTGATGAATTTACACTGATGGATTTTCTGAGTTCCACCAGTACCCCAGGCATTGGTTGATCCATTAGCTAGCCAGTGCCACTGAGAAACTCCAACTTCAGCTCTATTCAGCACAATATACGAAGTCAAAAGGGGAGAGGGAGATTTCACTGTCAAAAATAGTGAGTTTCAATGTCTTCCACAACTCATCAAAGCCATTTCTTCCTAAAGGATGGGTAACTTCTTCTCTTAGAGATGTTCAATTAGGCTAGCTCTGTTTCCATTTCTCCAGCTTGGTGACAGGACTCATATTTTTCAGAATCATGGTACATTACCATGTCAAGGCAGAAGTTACTTTCATTTCTCATTCACTGGGCTTCTACTTCATTCTCTGTGATCAACGTTCATAAATCATTGACTTCAGTATGAGTGAGATTTCATTTACCTCTCTGAATAGCTGCAAAAGCTTTCTAATAAAGAAGGTCAGTCCCCAAGGTTCCGCTTGCTTGGTCATTGTGATCATCTTCCCATTCCTCCTCCTGACAGGTAATTTACAAACACACAGAGATCTCCAATTTGCTACATATTTCTCCAAACAAAGCTTACTATTGTTGGCAGTTTTTTTTAACAGTTTTTTAACAGTTAAAAGAATCTTACTGCTTTGTTACCTAAATAAATAAAATAGCCTTCTCTTTTCATGGTAGCAAAATGGTAGCAACAGAGAAACTATTGGTGGTGAAAGACCCATGGTGAAATAATGTCTGAAATAAAAGTACAAATAAAATTAGAAGAATCTAATATATGTATCTATATATTTATGTATGTATATAATTATGTATATATAAGCAATACAAGTTGAAGAGAACAACAACAAAAGAAATGGAAAAAAACCTCTGGAGAAAGTAGACTGTTTTGCTTCTCATCCATCTGTGCCCCTTTTCTAAGCCTAGGGAACAATCTGTGGAAGAGGGGGTGTGGTAGAATGTAAGGGCTGCTATTAGGGTGAATGGTGAAACTACAGCAATATAGACTGGATGCTTATTTGATCAACTTGATTGTACATATAAGCCCCTCCAGCTGGATGGTGGGAGCCTTGGGCTGTGTGGGTTTGGGCACAACTGCTTGCAAATTGGTTTTATATGAAGGATGCTTGTACTCAAAACTTATTACTTATTGTTAAAAAATGAAATAAATAAAATTGGAATAATGAAAAAAAAAACTCTGGAAAGACTCAGATAAAGATGCAAGACATGTAAGGCAGAGTGCAGGAACTCAGGTGGGATGGGGGGCATGGAAAGGGAAATTCGATTGAGAAATGATGTATATGTATGGAAAAAGTTTAATAACAATAAAAATATTTTTTAACAGTTAAAAGAATCTTACTGCTTTCTTACCTAAATAAATAAAATAGAAAGCCTTCTCTTTTCATGGTAGCAAAATGGTAGCAACAGAGAAACTATTGGTGGTGAAAGACCCCCAGAAACTGGAGTGACTCTCACGCAAATCTCGGGATAGAAGGACCCCCCAAAAATCAGCCAAGACCATTCTCGCTGTAATTACATGAGGTTTATTTGGGAAAGAACCAGTGCACTGGGGTCGGACTCGTAACCCTAGCAGAGGCAGAGAAGACTGACCCCCAGGGACTGGAGTAGGGAACTTTTAAAAGCAGAGATCCCAAGGTATGGGGAAATGGAGGAAGGGTTGTGTAATAGTAAAAAATCATCTCGGCACGCAGGCCAGCGATACACAGGCAGGCGTGACTCAGTTGAGCACAAGGTATGAGGAAGCAGGGAGGAAACCTTATCTTAACACACAGGTAAGCATGACTCAGTTGAACACAAGGTATAAGGAAGCGGGGAGGGAAACCTTATAGCGTACGTGAATTGGAGGCCTTATGGGATGGCGGTACCATGGTTCCTAAAGATAGATAAAACCTTGAGCAGGGATCCTTCATTCCCCACTCTCTCTAGGACATAGTTCTAATTATAGAACTAAAGCTCAGAGTACCCCTTTAATTTTATTTTTAGGCCCTTTATGCTCTACGCGCTGATATTGTTGGCGAAGCATTAAAATTTACACAGCACCTACTCTCTGGCGAACATACCAACAGTTATCTTTAGACACAATCCTGCAACTGGAATGAGGAAATGTTGGGTCAGTTCATCTGCCCTCACATATCAACAGCTATCTTTAAGTTAGCTGTTCTTTAGGCCTTGAACGACTGTCTTTGAGCAATCAACCTTTTTCCTGGATTGAGCAGGTTTCAGTAATTGCTTAAAATGGTGACTATACTGAAAATGGAGTCAGTGTGGGCCTCTTTTACATTTTTTTCTTGTATACTGGGAGGCTAAGTTTAGACTCCATTGTCTTTTTCCTCAGGGGGGCCATATACTTTTGACAGAAGGAAAGAAAAGGTAATTAATTGCAACTTAAGTCCTTTAGAATTTCTTAATGAGGGGTTCCGAAGCATCCATCGAGCTTTCCTTTTGTCATTTGGCTTTTGTTTGTCTGGACTCAGATCTGCTTTCAGCAAAAGTTTTAATAATCTTGGTGTGAGTTTTCCTTAGCTTAAAGAGAGAGAGAGAGAGGAGAGAAGAAAAGAGAGAGAGAGGAAAATTTATTATTTTATAACAACAGATCTCATATTGACTTTAAATGACTTAAGCCTAGCATTTGGAGGCACAGTTCTTTTAGACTTTAAAGGAAATATAGTTATTATCTGTTTGGTTATTACTCTTCCTCTTGGTGTCTAATCCACACATTAGCCCAGATTAACCATCTTTTGTTTTTTCAAGGGCAGTTGAGGATCTGGTCTTCAAGGACCACTCGGGGCCTTGGGGGGGGGAGCCTCTGGCTCCTCTTGGTTTTTATCACCAGTTCCATCCACTGAGGACAAAGTCAGTCTTGCTAGACCGGCTTCCTTTTTACAGACTGGACTGGCTGAAGTCCCATTAGTGGGTCTCCAAGACCTCCCTGCCTAGGAGAACTGGTGACATCACATTGCAGGACATTTCAAGAGATGCCCCCAGACATAGCTCTCTAGATATGGTTGACCTCAAGGGCAAGGAGCCAAGATGTTCCTTCCCCCAGCCGAATGTTGTAATGGGCATTTAAGTATGGTAGTTATCCACCCGAAAGGCGAGTTCCCCACGCAACACCTTATTACTGTATAATATTCTAGAGTAAGGCTTAGAAAAGTTCAAGCAGCCTATGTTAATACTGACTGGAGGAGGGAAGTTAACACCATAGTTAAACAGGCATAACCTGCAAGGTAATTAAATAATTTTAGGCTTATTTTAATGTAAAAATTCCTTGTCTCATACCAGTTATGCCCAAATTCTGGAGCCCAATCTCGTATCTTCTTCTTCATACCCCTTTCCTGATTTATAGTTTTCCCAGAAAGAAATGAGTTGTAACACATACCAGAGGCAGGAAATAAACTGATAAAGATCCAAACTGTCTTCTTCTGTACTGCATACAGCTGGTTCAGGAAGAAAGAAGCTAGCCTTTTAAGCCAAATATCGTGGGTGTGAGCCGTTAATCCATCGGCAATCCATCTCGATACGCTAACAAGCATGTGTAGTGCGAGAGCGAGAGCATATCACTTCCGTTGATAATAGGACTCCATTTTTCAGCATATAAAGAACATCAGTGTAACCCAAATTACCTGGTGTCCAGTAATCTAAGCTTGCAAACAGTGAGTCAGTTCAGGCTCAGGACACCTCGGAAAATTAACAGCTCGGTGCCTACTTATTAACACTCCATCTCTACCCCCTCACGCTGTTGTAGCATGTTCACCCTGATTGTCCATGCATATGTAAGGTCGTGGCTGATTATTGTTATTTTAGCCAAAGTTTCTACTAGTACTATAGATATGCTAATTTATCAGCTTTTTACTACACCCTTGTCGGTGCTATGTGTAGGCAAAGCTTGGGCAAAAACTGAACCCTCTTAAACAACCATTACAAAATAATTAAGTTAATTTTAGATATGGTCCTTTTTAACTTGGCACAACAAACCTCCTCAACTTTATCACTCTGCATACTTTTTATATCTTACATAAATCCTCTAAAATACCTTTAACCATTCTTTATCTCTTTTAAGCCTAAACTTGGGCAGATTTTAAGTAATAAATCATATTCCCTGTAACAAGATGAACAGGTATCTTAAAGACAAGAGTTTGAAAAATACAGAAATGGTCTAAAAATTGAGCTCTTAGTTTTAATCATCTCAGGACTGAACACTCTATGTCCCCTCAGGCATCCCAGGCATTCAATGTTGCTTATTTATAGCAGGAATGCAAATTCAACTTCACACCATCAACTCTTGTTTTTTTTTTTTTAAATTTCCCTCTGGCCAAAGACTAATGTCTATGAGGATTCAAGTAGGCCTATCAGGCTTTCAGCAGCAGATTTTGAAGGTCCTAAAGTCTGTCCTCCTTCCCAGATACAATTATCAAGTAATCATTAGCATTAGATGCAAGCCTATCCATTTAAACAGCCCATGAAACAAATATGTTTAACTAATTTCAACCCATAACTATTAGCCACCATCCACCCCAATCGCACCCCTTACATCCTACCACGCCCCTTTTCCACAGGTTGTTCCCTAGGCTTAAAAAGGGGCAAGGGGATGAGAGGTAAAACAGTCCACTCTCTCTGGAGCTGTCTACTTGGACTCTGGTCAAATTCTGGCTTGTTCCTTTCATGGCTGACAGTTTGTCCAGGAAAGACTTTTCAATCCTACTAATGAAGACCAAGCAATTAACTAAAGTTTAAGCAGCACTAATGTCTTATGGTAGTTACTTTAGCATAGACACATAGTTTGGATGATATGTTAATCATGAATTACAATTTTCCCCTTGTCAAAATAATGACAGGGTCTTACTGTGGCTTAGCATTCTCCTAACCTGTAGAGGATGTGAGCTTGTGTAATCAGCCAGTATTTCTCCAAGGGAGAGCCAATAGCCAATTAGATTTGGAATTTACAGACATGGGCTGCCATTACTGCACAGTATTTCCAGGCAGGTGAGGTGTAGCTGGTGCGACCGGTGGAGTCTTGTTTGACTCAGGAGACCCATATTTGCTTTATTGGTTTAGTCGCCTTTGTAAACACTCTCTGGCACCAGAGCTCTGTACACTTGCATGTGTGGTCTCCAATACATCTTTCCCATGTAACGTCAGGTCTTCAACAGAAGGGACTTATCGCCTCTCCTCCGTAAGGTATCCAACTTAGAGGTTGAATGGTGAAACTACATCAGTATTGTCTGGACACTCATTGGATCAAATTGATTGAACAAACACCTGTCACCCCCACTGGATGGTGGGGCTGTAGGTGTTTGGCACAACAGCCTGCAGATAGGTTGCATGAAGGATGCTTGTAACTCATGGTTATCACTTATAGCTTAAAATGAAAAAAAAAAAACTGAGAGAAGAGGCAGGACAGTTATGCAGAATGCAATGAAATCTGGTGGGGGGGTGGGGGAGGGAAAGGGAAAAAAGCCTAAAATAAATTGAAAAAAATAAAAAAAAAAAAAAAAAAAAAAAAAAAAAAAAAACTACATTAAAAAAAAAAAACTTTGCACCTGATTGAAAAACTCTAAATAGTAGATGAAAACCTAATCAGGGGTAAATACTAACTCAAGAGTTGTAACAAGACTCAGAAATCTTCACATAACTGTTCTCTAGCGACCCAAAACCCTGCTGTCTAGATTAAAGGCATGTGCCACCACGCCCAGCCAGGAGACCAAAACATGAAGCACAGTCTTTACAAATCTGACCCACCCAGTTCTTTGAGACCAACACTTCCTCAACACAAACACACAGTCTGCCATCCTGATCAGCAAGGGGGGCATAGACCTAGAGAGGTCCCTTTCCTCCCATGAGGAGGAAGAGGAGGAAACAGGCTCAAAGTCTTGCAGAAACATAACAGATCCCCAAAAAAGCTGCTCCAGACTGCTCTCCCTTGCTCCTTGAAGGCAAGAGCCTATGTAATGCACACCCTGGAGCCTGTGAACACCCCACTGATACCAGTATGTCAGACTCCAAAATCAGCTCAGCAAAGATGTAGCTACAAGCGTTGCCCAGTGCGCTCCAGGTTGAATTCCCTAGCCTAAAGACCTTCCCAAGGCAGATGCTCGATGCAAATTTTACTAGGCTGTCAAGAAGCAGATTATCTCTGCCTCTTTGGAAGCAACTGGCGTAGATTTTGTAAATAATGTTTAAACAAGATGCTGCTAATGAAGCAGCCTGCTTCTCACAGCTACTGAGGCACCCTACTGGGTATTAAAGACAAGGGAATCACCTTCCCAGATGAGCTGCTGGAGTCCTGATCTAGAGTCTAGTGTGGGGCTCTAAGTGTGGTGTGAACATAAAGTGACCCACCTCTGAGCAGTTGGTCACCAGGCAGTCAGGGTTCAAATGTGAACTTGAGTTGAAGCAAGTGCAAGTGGTGAGAGGTGAAAACACGCCCTTCTATGACCAAACTCCAGCTGTGTCTGATGCATCATAGAAAAAAAATCTCTAAGACCTGCCTCTTTTTCATAGAGACTCAGAATAGGCTTTTCCTTTCCTTTAATGAGTAAAAACAGCAACAATTTCAGTCCCTTGTTCATCCCTTTCCCATACACCTCTTCGTGCCTGAAAAACATCCACAACTCCTACCTCAGTGCAGGGACAGTAACCCCAGCCAACATCAAACAAACATATTTATCTTCGCCACATTTCTTTACGGTTCCACATGACCTTCGATGCTCCGTTTAACTCACAAAGAAATAAAACTCCACATCAACACTTCAAACAGCCCCGACTCCATCCTGCCCGCATGTGGGACATCAGCGAATAGTAATTACCAAGTGCACATACACATGTGGAACCAGTGATTCTTACCACACAGTTGCCTGGACACGCTTTTTCTTTTTTGGCTTTTTGAAGACGCAGGTCTCTGCTAGTAGCTCCCAGGGCATGCTCCTGAATTCGCTCTGTTGTCAGACCAGGCTGGCCTTAACTCCACACAGGATAAGAATCCTGCCTCTGCCTCAGTACTGGATCTAAAGTGTGGTCACCCACCTGGTCCCAAGAGGAAATACAGGCAAACTTCCCCATCCCATAAACCACAACAGGTCATAGACTATTCAATACGCCGAGTTGCCAAGTTTACATTTTGAAATGACACCAAAAAACAAGTCAACTCTCTAACATGGGAAACTTTAAAGTCCCTGAGCGCGACTTTCAGACACATGCGCATATGTGAAGCCTGTGAGCGTCATGAGGCCATACATTTCTTGGATTTAAAGCTCTTTAAATACAATGATCTAAACTTATCCTCCACGTCGAAGTATCATGTATGAGCATCGTAAGCAACTAGTGATTTGAAATCCATTTGTATACTGGGTCACTTTGCACGTGCATATCATTGGATGGAAATAAAGAGTCTGTATGGAAAAAGTGAGGGCCACTGTTGTTCTTACAGGACCAACATCCGAGACAAACACATAACTGAATTACAACACAAAACCCACACAACACAGCACATCACATAAACTTAGATGCGTAACAAGCTACATGAATCTTAGGCGACACAGGTCTACATTAAACAAGAATCATACGGCCTAATAGTGAGTTAGATCCTGCTAATCCCTGAGATCAGAGATGGAATGAAGTAGTCATCTAGATAAACAATATGAAACATTGCACATGAATCAGAGGCCCATGACGAGATATATCAATCCCTAGACGTATTAAGTAAGCGATTTCGCTAAGGGCGATGGCTGCCCTATGACAGCAGGAGAGCACGTGAAAACTCTCGATCTATGAAGCCTCAATGTCCGTGTCGGCACCCAGACAAGGAGGGCCCTCGAGGTCCTCAGGCCTCCCTCAGACCTCCTGGGACATCTCCCAGGAGGCCACCAGTCGTTGACCTTCCTGACACACGTCTGATCGGTAACTCTCTCCCCTCGTCCGGGACAGCCGGGATTCCTGCTCTCACGAGTCGTGGCGCAACTGCAAAACCGGATAGTAACTAGATTTTGGCAGCCTCCCAGAATCAGACAGACACAGTAGACTGTCAGACAGAAAAAGAATCTTACCCCCAAGAGGGTCTTGGTGATTTAAGGGTGGTCTTCAAATCCGGACGAGCCCCCAATGAATGACCCCAGAAGACTGGGGTGGCTCTCACTAAAATCTCGGGATAGAAGGACCCCCAAAAAATCAGCCAAGACCATTCTTGCTGCAATTGCATGAGGTTTATTCAGGAAAGAACCAGTGCACTGGGGTCAGACTCGTAACCCAAGCAGGGGCAGAGGAGACCTACCCCCAGGGACTGGGGTAGGGAACTTTTAAAAGCAGAGATCCCAAGGTATGGAGAAATGGAGGAAGGGTTGTGTAATAGTAAAAAATCATCTCGGCACGCAGGCCAGTGATACACAGGCGGGCGTGACTCAGTTGAGCACAAGGTATGAGGAAGCAGGGAGGGAAACCTTATCTTAACACACAGGTAAGCATGACTCAGTTGAACACAAGGTATAAGGAAGCGGGGAGGGAAACCTTATAGCGTATGTGAATTGGAGGCCTTATGGGATGGCGGTACCATGGTTCCTAAAGACAGATTTTAAGAGTGCATAAAACCTTGGAGCAGGGATCCTTCATTAGATCAAGAAAAAGATGAATTTCCCTCTCCCACAGGGGTTTTGTATTTGGTATTGGGAGTTGTGCTAGTAATCAAAACTAGGGAATTTCTTACGATATGTAGGAAGATGGCAGATCAGAAACAACATCTGTAGGACCGTGATTTAAGTGGAACAAATTCAAGATAAAGAATTCCAGTAGAGAAATGATAAAAATAAATAAATAAGATTAGGTAGGTATTTTCCCACAAAGAAGCCAGATGGCATATGCTAGGAACATGCCAGGAAGGACTCAAGTGCTCATTGAAGACAGTTTTGCAAAGATAATTTGCAGTACTGGAAACGGAAATTAGAGGCTGGATGCACAAATAAAGAGGAAATTGGTCCTCAGAAAAGCTCAGGGAAGCCTTAGATAAGGGTTACAGGAATCTCAGTTTTCCAGCACGCATAATCTTGTCCCTCCAACCCCCACTGTGTAAAGGAGACAACATTCTATCAGACCACACCGTGGGACCAGATCTGCAATCTGATAAGACTACAGCAAGAGCTCATAATTTGGCAGGGGCTGGAATTGGCCAGAAAAGTACAGTGACCCAGCAACCCAAGGCCAACTCTAGAAACGCTAAGGGCGGGAAATCATCGTGGCACATCATTCCCACCACCCCTCTTGCCTACATACCAAGAGACCCTGTGGAACTCCAGTAAAAGCGCAGGAAGATGGGACATGTGGCATCTGGAGCAGAGGCGCAGCTCCACAAGCTGCATAGACCTCAGAGACAACAACAGAAGCCTTGTAAGCCTTGTAACAACCCCAATCCAGCCATGGAAGGGAGGAGCTGTGGGGATCACTGGACAGAACACAGTGATGTGTCCCGGGGGTCAGATGTATGATGGACACAGAGGACAGGACCTCTCCAATGACTCAGAACATAATTCCTTCTATTTCATTCTATTGCTCTTCTGTATTTACACATTTTAATTTTAATTTTTTATTTGCTATATATGTATATAATTTTTCTTCTGGAAATTCTTTAGCTTTTTTCTTAGCATGTACATTTTTCTCTTTGAGTATCCAGTTGGTGTGTTGTAACTTGTATCTTGTGAAAACTCATGTCTGTTCTTCTTTCCTCAAAACCTGACTTTCAGGATTTCCTCTTCTACTTTTCTTTTTGTGCTTCTAACTCAGATGCTTTCCTTCCCATTCTTACTCTGTCTTCTACCCATACACCAGGACCCCCTTATTCCACTATGATATGCTCCCCAACCAGGAACACAGTCTCAGACTTCATATGGGACACAGGTCGAGAGCAAAGCTCCTCCCTACAGCTGACACTGGGACTTAAAACTATCATCGTTATTTCTGAAGTTAACTTTCCCTTGAATATAAAATAAAACAAAGACCACTCACTAGGAAGACTTTCCTAAAATAAACAAAAAACAGTAGAAGAAGGGGGAAAATAATATATTTTCCACAGGTTTGGAGCACAAAACACACAGACACACAGACACACACACACACACACACACACACAGACACACACAGACACACACACACAGACACACACACAGACACACACAGACACACACACACACAGACACACACACACACAGACACACACACACAGACACACACACAGACACACAGACACACAGACACACACACACACACAGACACACACGAACACAGACACACACACACAGGACACACACACAACACACACACAGACACAGACACAACACACAGACACGACACACACACAGACACACACACACACACACACACACACACACACATACAAAACAAAACACCATAATAGAACTCTGTACAACACTTCATAAGCGGACAAATTCTCAGTACAGGGAAACAAAGAGTAGGTTGATGAGTGGTCAGAGAAAGATTTCCCAATACTACTTTTAAAAGAGTTCAATGAACAAATAGGGGAAGTGAAATAAACAGATAAAGAATTTAAGATAAAAACCTTTCTAATGGATTAACTTAACAAAACCCTAGTTTCAACCAATCAAAAGGCCAAAAATACTGTCAGATAGAATCTGAGGCCTATAGCCAAAGTCTCTCTATTTTGTTTCAACCCACCTAGTACGTATTTCCACCAGTATATTTAAAAAGTGGTTTGATTTATAAATTTCCTTGTTCAGTTATTATCAAATCTGCATCAAACTGCAGTTATATTGGAATATAACAATTGAGGTGACCTAATTCTGTGTTCCTGGGCCAATTGCACTCAGATTTGGCTCCAGAATAAACTACCTTTCATTCTCTTTGAGGTGAGAGGTCTATATTTGCAACAACAATAGGCATGTATGAAAATGTCCTAATGAAACCCATCATTATGTATAATTAATGTATGTTAATAAAAATTATAAAAGGAAAGAAAAATGCAAAGAAAACAAATCATGAGAAAAGTTGTAAGGGAAAATGCCAACTAACAAGCAGAGGTGGAAATATCAGAATAATATCAAATCAATCACTAGCAGCTCTAAATCTAGAAAAGTAAGAAATGATACATTACAAACCTTGGAAATAAATATATGCCAATGAAGATTGCTAGGCCCAGCAAAGTCATCTATTAAAGTAGATGGAAAAATAAGAATATTTCAAGAAAAACAAAAGTTAAGGCAATTCATGATAACTATCATCACTTCAGAAATTCTTAAAGGAAGAATATGCACAGAGAACATTTCGCACACAAGAACATGACGGAAAAAACCTTTCATGAGAGCATCAGATAAAGACCTAAAACTGGGAAAATAAACAATCATGTGTAACACAGCAAACCAGCGAACACCTAAACATCAGTTAATCAGAACAAGGAATATAGCAAAACGATAAATCACAAACCCTTCTTAATTATAATCTTGAATCCAAATAGCTTAACAGAACTTTAAATGCTAAACAAAGAGACTGTATTGACAAGATCTAACGTCCAAGATACAAACTAGGAAAAACACATAAAAAGCTGAGCGGCAGAGGTTGGAAGTCAAGCTATCAAGGAAATGGAAGCCACACACAGGCTGGTGTAGCAATCTCATGTTTGATAAGATGGAGTTTAAACCAAAGTTAAGTCAGAAGAAAGAGGCCACTAAATAATAATAAACATATTCATGGAGAGGACATGATTATTATAAATATTTATGCACCTGATTTTTGGTCCCTGAATATCATAAAAGCAAACATTGAATGGCCCTGATACAATAATAGTAGGAGACTTCAGTAACCTACTTTCCTATCTAGGTAAGTCTTCCAAATTAAAAATCAGCAGAGAAACCTCAGAGCTAAATGATACTGTAGATCAACTAGTCTTTACATTTATCTTCAATAGATAGGCAATACACAGTCTTTTGGCATGTTTTTTTGTTTTAAAGCTTGAGGACAATTTTATTAAAGGTGAAAAGTTCAAGGGCAGGCAAGCTGCAAATCTCATCAGCTCCCATAAGGAGGGATATAAAAGAGGAGGAAGAGACACCATTTGTCGTTTGTTTCTCTGGGACTGTGTTACTTCACTTAACATAATGTCTTCCAGCTCCATCCATTTACCTGCAAAGTTCATGATGTTGTCCCTCTTTAGGTAATCTCTTATAAAACCGGTAAAAATGCCTTCTTTAATTGACTAATAGACATAAGAACTGTGAAAAGGATTATACTCTGTTCAGAACCAAATATAATACTAAAGTCCTTGGGCTATGCACTTAGGCAAAGTATATTAATGCAGGAGCTCTGACATCAGCAATGGATTGTTCTACCAGGGGGATGTTGGCCAGGGGATCCAAGGCCCCACAAAAGTAAGGGGCCCTTGCCCCTAAGTTGGGATACCTGCAGGAGGAGAGGCGATAAGACCCTGCTGCCGAAGACCTGACGTTAACATGGGAGGGATGTATTGAGACCACACATGCAAGTGTACAGATGGCCTCTGGAATGCCAGAGAGTGTTACCAAAGGCCACTAAACCAATAAAGCAAATACGGGTCTCCCTGAGTCAAGCAAGACTCCACCGTCAGCACCAGCTACACCTCATCTGCCTGGAAATACTGTGCAGCAGAGGCAGCCATGTGCCTGTATATCCCAAATCTAATTGGCTATTGGCTCTCTCCTTGGAGGAATAACCCATGGCTGATGCCACAAGCCTACATCCTCTACAGGTTAGGAGATGTTATAAGCCACAGTAAGACCCTGTCATATTTATCAGGGGGTAAAAATGTAATTCATGGATTAACATATCATCCAAACATATGTGTCTATGCCAAAGTAACCTACCATAACTATTAGTGCTGCTTAAATACCTATATATCTAATTGCTTATGCTTCATTAGTAGGATCGAAAGGTTACTCCTGAACAAACTGTCAGCCCATGAAAGGAAACAGCCAGAATTGACCAGAATCCAAGTCAACAGCTCCAGAGAGAGAGGACAGTTTTACTTCTCATCCACCTGTGCCCCTTTTCTAAGCCTAGGGAACAATCTGCGGAAGAGGGGGCGTGGTAGAATGTAAAGGCTGCGATTGGGGTGAACGGTGAAACTACAGCGATGTAGTCTGGACACTCATTTGATCAACTTGATTGAACAAACAACCTGTCACCCCCCACTGAATGGTGGGACTGTGGGGGTTTGGGCACAACAGTCTGTAGATTGGTTTTGCAGGAAGGATGCTTATACTCATGGATTATCACTTATAGCTAAAAAATGAAAAAAAAAAAACCTGAAAGATGCAGGACAGTTATGGCAGAATACATGATCTGGGATGGGGGGGGAGGGAAATATGCTTGATCCGAATTGGAAAATGATGTACGAAATGCACAAACCATCAATAAAAATTAAATTAAAAAAAATAAAATAAAATAAAAGAGGAGGAAGAAACAAGATCATGCTGTTTGTATGAAGCCAAATTGTGGGGAGCAGGGCTTCAAATAAAGAATGAAAAATCCCAAACTATCAGAGAAAGCATGCTGAAGCTCTGGCCAGCATCCCAGTGACAAGGACAAAGAGAAGAAAAAGGAAAATTTCTTTTGCCTTTATAGTGGGCAGATGTAACAGAACCTCAAGGAAGCTCTGTAGAGGTTGCATTAATGGCTAGCTTTCTCAGAAATAAAGGTATCTCATTAAAATGCTGTGTATTTCTTCCATCTCTTTAGCATGGTATTAGGTAAATCCACCTTGCCAAGGGATGTTCCCTTAGCCAGGCAACTGATTAACTCTTAAGGGAGAAGACAGAGCATGTATGGATTAATTTTTAGGAGAGGAGACAATTGCATGTCTCCAACTAGAGGCAGGTTCAATGCTTTTCACCCAAAGGAAATAGCTTTCCTTTAATGGGTCTCCAGTGCTCTATAAAATCCCACTTCTAGCTGGGTGTGGTGGTGCACACCTTTAATCCCAGCACTTGGGAGGCAGAGGCAGGCAGATCTCTGTGAGTTTAAGACCAGCCTGGTCTACAGAGAGAGCTCCAAGCCAGCTGGAACTAAAATGAGACCCTGTCTCAAAAATACCCCCCCAAAAAAATCCCACCTCTAAAGTGGTAACTCTAGACTCATTCAGGACCCAGACCAGGGACTCAAGCCCCCAAACATTTCTGGACTTCAGTTATGAAAAGACCATTTTCATTTTATGGCCCATGATCTGAATAGAGAACCCATCCCCAAAGTGTCCATCCATTTGTATCTTCTTTTCGTATCAGGGAATACACATTCTTCTCTACAGCACATGGAATCTTTTCTAAAAGTGACCATATTATAAGCCACACATAAGCCTAGTACAAATAAATGAAATAATTCTCATCATCTTCTGAAACCACTGCAGAATAAAGCTAGAAATCATTAGCAACCCCAAACCCAGCAAATATACAAATACATGGAGACAGAAAGGGAGCATTAGAATAAATGTTGGGTTGTTAAAGTAATCAAGGAAGAAATTTTAAAAATCTCCTAGAATCAAATGAAAATGAGAGCATGGACTGCCAGAGCAGCACCAGTGTGGACGACTATAGCAGCAAATTCTCACATTAAGAAAACAACAACAGGGAGACAACAGACAAGTAAACTAAATACACACCTCAAAGGTACACAGAGTCGCCAGACTCAAATATGATAGGTGACAAGAAATAATAAGAAATAGGCTACTAATTGTGAAATATGGACTAAAAGAACAATACATAAAATTGATTGTTTGAAAGATTAACAAACCTGACTAACCACTATCTGGGCTAACAAAAAGAAAGAAAAGACACACATTAATAAAATTAGAGATGAAAAGCAATCTGGTACAAATGACAGCAGCAAAATCATCCAGAAGTATGTTAAAAAACATTGCAGCAAGTTGGAAAATATAGATGAAATGTATAAATGTCTCAATAGCTATGACAAAACTAAAGTAAAGCCAGAAGATATAAAAATTTAAACAGACCCAGAGTAAACAATGAGAGTGAAGCAATAATTGAACGTCTCTAAAGACCCAAGTCAAGGTGATTAATTCTGCCAAACTTAAGATAAATGTAATTGTTAACTTTTAATTTTGTTTGCCTGCATGTATGTAAGTGTACTAGGGTCGTGCAGTGCCCACAGAGGTCAAAATAGAGCATCAGATCCCCTGGAGCTGGAGCTGAGGATGGTTGTTAGCTGCCATGTGGGTGCTAGGAATCAAACCAAGGTCCTCTGCAAGAGCAGAGAGTGATTTTACCTGCTGGGCCATCTCTCCATTCCTGCTACCAAACTTTTAAGCAAGATCTAATACCAACACTTCTCAAAGTGTTCCAGGAAGTAAATAAAGAAGAAACACTACCAGACTCTTCCTATGAAGCCAGTATAACTATGATACCCAACCTGGATGAGAGAGGACACAGCAAAAAAAAAAAAAAAAAAAAAAAAAAAAAA
>VZQC01007782.1:148064-161817 GCA_009823505.1 Rhizomys pruinosus | reverse complement strand
AAAAAAAAAAAGAGTGCCGAATGCTTTTGCAGAAGACCCGGGTTCGATCCCCAGAACCCACATGGCAGCCAAGAGCTGTCTTTAACTCCAGAATCATTGGGAGAAATGAGCAGAATAATGTCTGTAAAGTATGCAGGGCCTGGCACAGAATGAAATGGGAGCAGGAGAAGAATACAGAAATAAAAGAGAGGCTATTAAGAAAGGGTGTGGGAGTCGGGAAATGGAGACGGGGAGAAGAAAGGCAGATGACCAGACCTCGATGTGTATATAAATCTAGGGACTGTCTGAGGGGAGCTTCCTGATTCCTACAAGTCACCAGTGGTAATAAAAATGATACATACAGCAATGAATACAAAAGATTAAAGTATTACATAGTTGGCTCTAGCCTCGTTATCATAACCCTAGTTACTATGAATAAATTATGAACTTGCCTAACTCACATAATTTCTCTTAATTAAGCAGATGGAGCATCATGGACGGTTGTCATAGTACTCAGCAGGTATCTGACTTGTGGAGAGAGTTCAAATCTGAACCACACAATGCTTGCTGGATGTGTAAAGGTTAAGTTAGTCAACTGAGGAGCATGTTCTCCCCGCCCCCTCACTCTCTCTCACAAGCACACACCACATACTTCCCGCAGATGTTTGGCATTCTACCAAACATTTCTGAGACCTTTTGCCCTAGGAACAAAGTGAATGCATTGAAAGAAGGAGATTTAATTAAAGCTCCACGGGGAACAACCGAATTTTAAAAAGGGAGGAAACCAGCACAAGTATGAGTTATAGGACTTCACCTCCTTCTACCCCTCCATCCCCAAATCCCAGCACATGTGGGCACACACACGCACACACACACACATGGGCATGGACATGTTTATATGTGCATGTCTCCTGCCATTAGATTTAGTTCCACCTCTACTTTTCTAATGCTGACGTTTTGATGATGATTTTCCTCACTGTCCTTCCCTGTCTCTCAGAAGAGGAGTTTGGAAGCTCCTTGAAGGCTCAGTGTCCTGGAGGACAACGCTGCTTTCTGTGCCAATTTCCCTGATGGCTTTGTGCTTTTTAATGGTTAGTTTGTCCAGCCTCTGTAGTAGTGTCTGTTTCTAGACAGAATGAAAGAAGAGAGAGAGAGGAGAGAGAGAGAGAGAGAGAGAGAGAGAGAGAGAGAGAGAGAGTTTCCAAGCTTCCCTTTTGGCTAGCTGAGAAGATCCTGAGTTAGCTGGTTGTCTGCTCTATTTGAGGGAGTTGGAGAAGCCTTGTCTCCTTTGGAAGTAAGCTTGGAAGCAGGTTAGAAACAATGGCTTTAGAGTTTTCAAAGAACAGGGAGGTCCAGTAATTGCCAGCTGATTTTTATTAGAAATGGAAGAATTTTTCCCAAGAAATTACTTCCCCATTGTGTTTTCATGGTGACCCAAAAATAAACCAAATGTGCTGAAATCTGTCCTTTAGAAAAAACAGAGCATATTGTTCAAATCAATCAGAATCCTAAAGCATATTTCCGAAGGCCATGGAGAGGGTGTTGGTGATGTCAACCTCCTTCGCTCTCCAAGACCTGGAGATAAGGGATAAGTATAATCCACACTGTTGGTGCTAACTCTGGCTGCCCACCACCATCCTACAAACTGTTCCAGGGCTGTGACGA
Organism: Rhizomys pruinosus; assembly: GCA_009823505.1. NCBI lineage: Eukaryota > Metazoa > Chordata > Mammalia > Rodentia > Spalacidae > Rhizomys > Rhizomys pruinosus. The sequence continues at coordinate 160,173 of VZQC01007782.1, read as the reverse complement.
TGGCTGAAGCAATCTCTGCAAAGCTGAGCACATAGCTCTAGTGAGCTTCACACAGAGAATGACAGTCAGGGTGCAGGACTTGGATCCTCCTCACAGTTACCACAAGCTTTTCCACATTCACGCATGTTCAGTGAACAGTGAGTCTATCACATGGATGAGCTCACAGAGATTACAGTACAGGACACAGTATATATGCTAGGAATCTCTGTGTGCACTTCATGTATCTAATCTCTAAGTTTTAAGATGCTGTGTACTTGTCAGAATAGGTGTCCACACTCAAAGGTCACAACCTTTTAAGATGTTAGTTAAGTGAGACTGGGATGATAGCTCTGTTTGTTATTATAGTGCTTGCTGCATAAGCTTGAGGACATGAATTTGATACCATGAACTAGCCTGAAAAGTCAGACCCTGTAAAATCAGTGCTAGGAAGGTAGAGACAGGTAGATCCCTGAGGGTCTAGCCAGCCTGTTCCACAAGTTCATGTCAAAGTGACCCCGTCTCACAAAACACAGTGGACAGCTTCTGAGGAATGACAGCTGATATCAACCCCTGGCCTCCTACAACTACTTTGTACATCAACACACACACACACACACACACACACACACACACACACACACAGCACAATTAAAAAGTTGTAAATTACAACTTACTATAGGCTAAGCATCCCTAATCTAGAAATCTGAAATCCAAAATGCTCTAAAATTTAAAATATTCCAAAACTCTAAACCTTTTCACACCAACATGATCCCACAAGTGAGAAATTCTATGACAGACCTTCAGTCAAAATTCAGGCAAACTAAAATTATTGCATAAAATTGCCTTTTGAGTTTTTCGTTATTGTGGTTTTGTTTTTTCCATTGTGAAGTTCTGGGTGTGATTCATGTACAACAACATCTCCACAGCAGAACTTTCTACTTTAAGCAAAATTAATGCTAAATGAGATAACTGCCTGACTGGATTATGAATAAATAACAGATTTCCAACAAGAGACTGTTGAATGAATGACAGGTCAGTTGTCTTTGTGGAAAAGCAGCCATCAGCACTGACAGCTCACAGTGCTTCCAACTAGGGTCCTCCTCAGTAAGAAATGCCATTTTCAATTTATGTAGGAAAAACAGTCTCATTAGGCACATAAGGTTGCCTGAGATTTTACAGTTTAAACTAGAAACCCAGTGGAAGATGATGGCTATAAAATACCATAGCAACTTGGAGAGAAAGCCTGGCCATTGAATAACGTGAATAGCACATTTCTTATTAGGCACATTGAGTTCCACTTACCTATCTGATAGGGAGTAATGCCAATGTCATCATTTGGAAGGAGGTACTGGTTGGCTAGGAATGGAGTTCAGAAAGAGTCACAGAGCAAGCATTGTTGGGATTCAGGATTAAAGAGGTCTTGACCTAAGGACTTGGTCTGTCTAATCCAGGCAGCAGAGCTCTACTTAAGAGTGGCAGTCACATTGGAATAACCTGTTACAAGCCAGAATCCAAACCAAAGAACTCACCCCATTCTGGACCCTGTAAATGTACATCTGATTAGACTAGGGTGTCTTCTCAAGTTCATCTACAGCTGGAGATAGTTTACAGTGGGAATCTGACAAGGATCTCCTTGGCAACCAGTACTAAAGTCTCATGGGTGTGCTTGATGGGAATCTCTGAGGAGAAACAGACCCCCTGTCTGCTGATGAAATCATTCAATAAAACCCCAAGCCAGCCTTGGGAACAGATAGGCTCTGCCACTCCATGCAGTCTCAGAGCACAACATTCCCAAGGCTACAAACATTCACGGTAGTGAAGTTTCCTGTAAAGAGCAAGGAGGAAGATCACAGCAGAGCTTAAACCTTCTGCTGTCTGAAAGCCCTGCCCCTTACTGCGTCCATCATTACCTCCAAACAGTCACTACAACAAAGCAGGACTAGTTTGAATAAGGACCAAATAGCTTAATTTATCTTAATGTTTGCTATTAATACTGTTTCCTCATTAAAGCCAATTCCAGAAGAGAAAGTAACCAATAGGTAAATAAGACTTTAAAGAAAACATTATGAGATCTAGAATGTAGAAACTGAAGTAGAATAAGGGAAAAAAATTAAAGAACTGAAAATCCTTAAGTTCTCTGTTTTCTTTGGAAATCTAAAATCAATTTCAGAAAAGATGGTTCACCAAAGACTGCAATCCACAGATGACCTTAATGTGCTTGCCAAAATATGGGTTTCCTTGGTTAATCCTCATTTTATACTAATTTTAAAACATTTTAAACAGCAGTGTTCCAACTTTAGTTCCAGCATTTCAGGAGGTTGAGGCTGGAGGTACATGTAAATCCAAGAGTTCAAAGCCAGTCTGAGCACCATAGTAAGACCCTTCATTAAAAACAAAAAAGCAGAAAATATATTTACTATGGTTGCAAGTTCTGCTCCTGTGAAGTTGCACCATTGGTTCACTACAAGGGCCGGGAAAGCTCTGCCCCTGTGGTATGTTGTAGTCCATGGTCACCTCTTCTCTAGATTTGGGAAGTTTCCTCCTATGGGTTGTGTGTGTGTGTGTGCGTGTGTATGGGGGGGGCAGTCCTTTTGAGATGGGTGTCTCCCTGTACCACCAGCTGACCTGGAACCTCCGATGATTTGATTAAAAATATTAGCTATGCCTTTAGCCTGGATTTATTGTCCTTATGTACATAGTTTATAGTTTTGATCTTTAAATGATGTCCTATGTTCTGTCAGTTTTTAAAAACATTATTTTCTTTGATCGAGTGACCTCACTCCTCCACCTGTCATCAAGCTCTGTGTCTTATGTGATCCATTCTGTTTATGAGGATTTCCATTGACATTTTATTGGAATTACTAAGTTTTTTCTTTACTGTTTCATTTCAGCCTAGGTTTTCTTTAGTATTTCTATCCCTTTACTTTTCATTTCATATCCTGAACTGTTGTCACTACTTAATCCAGCCATTCCTTTGAGTTTTGTCCTCTTTGGAAGCTTCGAATTCAGTGAACATGCTTATAGTTTTTCTTTTATTTGGGTTTTGAATTTAGTATAATTTGTTAGCCTTGGGGATAATTATTATGGAATTAGTGATTTTTTTCAGACTTCTTTTATCATTTATTTGTATTTATGTATGTGCATGTGTGTATGTACATGTGTGTGACCATAAGCATGTATAGGGATGTTTCTTGGGGAGGACAGAGGGAGTATTGGATTCCCTGGCACTGGAGTCACAGGTGCTTATGGGCAACCTGATGTGAATGCTTGGGGTGGTATTTAGGTCCTCTGGAAGACCACCAAAACCCATTAACCACTGAGCCATGCCTGGGAACAGTGGCTTTAGGGGGTACTTAGAGTCTTGGTTTATCAGACTGTTTGTGGTTTTGCAATTGAACCTGGGTTTATGGAGTTAAGATGTCGTTTGTGTTTTGAAATGACTTTTTAGCCCGCTGGGCCAGTGTTCTAAGTGGCTGAGCTGTTTGTGGGAATTTTATTTATTTTTTTTATTTTTTTTTTATGTGTATGAATGTACTGTCTGCATGTAGCTTTGTGTACCCATGTCATGCAAAGCCGCGGAAGTCAAAAGAGGGTGTCAGATTCCCCTGGAATTGGAGTCACAGACGGTTCTCAGCTGCCATGTGGGTGCTGGGGATTGAACCCCGGTCCTCTGCAAGAGCAGGTAGGCGCTCTTAACTGCTAGACCACCTCTCCAGCCCTGTTTGTGGGAATTTTAAAGGGGGCAGAGATGAGGCAGATGTACCTGTGGTCTGGGGCAGGGTTGGATCTGTCTTCTGGTCTGAGTCTGCTCCCCAGTCACCACTTGAGTGACTGTGGAATACAGTTAAAGAGGTGGAGCCATCCAGGACACACAGGTCGAGGCAGGTCTTTTACAATGCAGGACTTAAATGATCTTTCAGAGTGACTGAGATACATGGATCTGGAGTCTAGATTCTGATCCCTTACCAGGTCTGGAGCAACCACATAGGGTGGTTGTAGCATTGGGTCTGGAGGCAGGAGGGGCCAAGAGCAGGATCACTTACCAGATCCGGGTTTAGGTTGGAAGCCTAGAAGCCTAACTAGCCTGCTTAGAAGCCCAATTCAATTCTTTTCCCATTTCTAAATGGAGAAAAATCACATTTCTACCTGAGTTATTTAGTAAATGAAGTCATGTGTATTAGAAAAAAAAAAAAAAAAAAAAAAAAAAAAGGACTGAATCTCTTGTGCCCTGGTAGTCCAGTGAGATGAAGAATCTAACATTCAGATAACAGTGCTCATCAATGAATTCTAGTGGATTCAGGAAGGGAACAAGGGAGTTTAAAATCTTACAACAGCATCAGCCAATAGAAAACACACACACACCACACACACGGATCCAAGTTTTAACTGAAGAAGATATAGTGGAAGAACAGAAATGCTATTCATCAAATTCCTATCAGGCTGGTGGACATTCTTGTCTGAAGCGATGATCAAGTGTATACAAAAATCTAAATTTTCTACTCTGCTAACTATTCGTCATCCCTGCTCACTTTTTAAAAATAAAATATAATCTGAGATCTGCCTGCAAACAGTAAATAAACAATGACAAAGGTCACAATTCTAAATAATCTAAATATAGTATTTGGTTCAATGGTAGAAAAACAAAGTGATTTCACTTGTGTTTTCTCTTTTTCTTTATGCATTTCAAATTAATTTGGGGTTTGAATGATAATGCATTCAGTGCCAGCTTTTCATTTTCTTATGGAGTGAAATTCAGCTTCATAATGTGTAATAAAGGCATGATCATGGGACCTGGGAAAAACGCTTTTCCCTGAAACCATTCGAGACATGCCATATCTCTCTGAAGCCAGGAGCACTTTCTCACTGTTAAAATCTGTTAACCGTGATTCGTGTTTCTCAGAAATGGATGCACAGTGTGCCCTCTGCTTCCATCATCATGTTCTTTGCTCTTGTCTGTGAAGCTCTTCCTGTGACCACATGAAGGTTCTCCATCTCTATATCCCTTCCTCTAACTCTCATTTTCCCCCTTCCTCCAATGCAGCCAGAATTCCCCATGCATAGCTGAGACAGTTACTCTCCTGGTACCCAGAAAATCATTTTTCTTACTATGTGATGTTGATAAAAGTGGCCACAGGGCACTCTAGTACCCCCATCCTATGTTCAGGTGAGTCAATGGGTCGCCCTAAACCTGGTTCCAACCAGGGATTCTCTGCATCAACTTTAGCAAGGTTCTAGATCGCCTGGGAATGTGTGAGACAACTCCGAACAAACATGAGATTGTCTTCAAATGCAATATTTCCAAAAGACGCAATAGCACTTTGCTTTCTTAAATCCGTGTGTAGTGTGCATGTTTGCAAGTGAGAAACCAGAGGTCACCCTCAGATCCCTTCTCAATCTCTATTTTTTTTTTAGACAAGTTTTCTCACTGAACCTGGAGCTCACCATTTCAACTAGACTGGCTAGCCATAAGTCCCCAGGATCCCAACCCAAACCCAGCTTTGATAATGGGTGCTGGGGATCTAAATCAGGGTCCTATGCTTGCATAATAAACATTTCACCCACTGAGACATAACTCAGATGTGCTTTCCTTTGTTTAAGTCTGCTAAACCTAAGTGTTCCTACCTACAAGGCTACACCATGTGTCTTTAATCACAGACACACACACACAGACACACATACAGAGAGAGAGAGAGAGAGAGAGAGAGAGAGAGAGAAAGAGAGACATACACACACAGAGACACAGGCACAGAGAGAGACAAAAAGAGAATTTTCCATTTCTAAATACATATCTTGACAAAAAGAAAAGACATTAAACTAAATTTTCTCTTTGGTGAATTACAGCTCTGGTTGTCTATGACTAAGCCTGGGTCAGTATTGTTGACATGCCACAAGGCAGCTTTTGGCTTTCCCTATGCCCTGCCTGGGAGGGGTTGGGCTATTTGGGCTATGCAGGAGGCTCTTCCATGCTGTGAGCTCTGATCTCACTCTGCTGTCAGCACTGCTGCTCTCTGGCCACAGGAGAAGCCATGCCATATGGCTGGCTGCTCCTCTGGGCTCTGAGCATGGGCTGTGGGTTATGGTTATGACCCAGGAAAATGTTAACAACCCTTGCAAGGTGATGACAAGGCAGCAGAGACAGAGAGAGTGTGGATGTGGTAACAATGGGTGTTTGTCTCAAGGACGTGGAAAGAAGCAAAGGATATCCACATACCCAGTTCCCTAACATCTTCCCATGTGGCTCTTTGTGAAGGTCTATTTCCCTCACTCCTTCTTTACCCACTTTTAATCTGGCATAATTTTTTTGCCAGTTCCCTTTCCCAGCATTTTACTGTTTATAACACAGTAGTCATCAGCTACACGTGGCTGCTTCAGTTTCAATTTGAATCAATTACAATGACGTGAGCTTTAAATTCTCAACAACACTAAGCATATTTCAAATGTTTTATAACTGCATGTAGCTACAAGCAAGCATGTGAGACAGCAGATAAGAATACTGGTTTACACATGGCAGCTAAGTACCGTCTGTAACTCCAATTCCCGGAGAACTCCAGTTCCAGGGGAATCCGAGACCCTCTTCTGACCTCCGTGCCATTGCACGACACGGGTGCACAAACCTACATGCAGACAGTACATTCATACACATACAAAAATAAATAAAATTTTTAAAATTTAAAGAAAGAATACTGGTTTAGAACGGAACACCTCCTTCCCTTAGCTTCCATGACCTAACATTGTATGATGGCGTCATTGCTCCGTATGTACTCCCTGACATTCCCTGCATTAACTAGTCTAGTCCACAGGCATTGCGAATTCTTCCGCAAAGCATTTTCTTTTGCAAAATTCTACAGTACCATCCATCAAGTTCTTGGGAAATCATTCAAAAAGTTTTATAACTATTACTTTAAAATCCTGTTCAGCTAAGAAGATGGCAGCCTGGGTGCGGTGTTGGAGGTGGGGCTGGAGAGCCATGTCATTGCTCCCCACAAAAGGCTGAGAGCATCATTTGCTTGGACACATCTGTGGGCCTGGTCACCACCTGTTTCCAGATAAAATGCATCCTTAATTGACCAGATCTTTCAAGCCTGGTTTATGATAAGTTAAAAGTCAGAAGTTCTAGAATTATCCTCATCCCTGGCTCTTTCTGATATAGTACAAAAGCACTGATGTTGAGGAATTTTGCAAATCTCTAGGTTATGCATGTATAAAATTTGATTATGCAGGAGTTGGAGAGTCCTATTTGGTTTCCTGTTGATGGGATTAAAATACTATGACCAAAAGCAACTTGGGCAGGAAAGGGATTAATTGGCTTGCAGATTCAGGGCATCATGGATGGAAGCAGGACAATAGCTCAAGGCAGTAGCTTGAAGCAGAAGCAAAAGAGGAACACTGCTTACTGCTTACCAGCTTGCTATCAGGCTCATGCTCAGCTACCTTTGGCTTGGGCTCTTCTACATCAACTACCAATCAAGGAAATCTTCCCCCCACACACCCCCAGAGATGCCCACAGGCCAGTGTGATGGAGGAAATTCCTCAATCTCAATTAAAGTTCCCTTTTCCCCAAGTATGTCAAGTTGACAATGAAAATTAACAGTAATTAAAAGAATACATGATGAGGAAGTCGAGAAAGGATGTACTTTCTATACTCAATAACATAGCTGAACAAGCGCAAATAAATACTGGTTGGACCTAGCCTTAGTGGGTGGCTTTTGCTTCAGGCTGCAAGTGCACGGCCAGAAAAGGTCATGGCTCTTATTGATATAGTAGTGACATAATTTAGTTTACTTCCTGTTGAGGTACAAAAGGAAATGATGATGAATAGTGAGTGTCCTTGCCATTGACACACAATGACAAATTTTATTGCACTCAGTACAGCTTCACTAAGTAAGAGGAGCACCTCTGTTTGTTACACAGGCCCCTTCCTGTGACTTGCACCATGAGATTCCTCCATGGCATTGAAGAGGACATCATCCTTTGACGTATCTACCTGCATGTTGCTGCACCAGTAATCAGGCCAGATATAAATGTCATCCTCCCAAAACACAGTTAAGCACCAGATGAAAGGAAAAGCAGACATTCAACTTCTTGTTCACACTATTCAGGTTTCATTGACAAGCTTTCAACTATGGTTAACTGTATTCCCATTTGTGTTTGGTATTAATTAATGTATCCAGAAGAATGAAAGAGGGATAACAAATCAAAACACTGACACTTTAGGAGTTTCTGTCTTTCTCCAAATATTGGGTATTTATTTAATGATATCTTTGCATAAGAATACAGATTGGAGCTGGAGAGATGGCCTAGCAGTTAAGAGCACCGACCGCTCTTACAGAGGACCTGGGTTTGATCCCCAGCACCCACATGGTGGCTGAGAACCGTCTGAAACTCCAATTCCAGGAGAACTCCAGTTCCAGGGGAATCAGACACCCTCTTCTGACCTCCGCGGCATTGCACGACACGGGTGCACAAACCTACATGCAGACAGTACATTCATACACATAGAGAAATAAATAAAATTTTTTAAAAAGAAATACAGATTGAAACAAAAATACTGATTAATGTTTGAAAAAATTTGTCCTTCCTTCAATTTTTTTTTATTTTTTTCCCATTAAGATAGTGCCTTCTTTTGTCTTTTTGAGATAGGGTCTCCGTGTGGCCACAATTGTCCTGGAACTTGGTATATAGACCAAACTGGCCTTGATCTCACAGAAATCCATATCTCTTTCTACCTCCCAAGTTCTAGGATTAAAGGCATGTTCCACCATATCTAGCTTAGAACCTATAGTTCATTCAAGAAACATGTACTTTTCTTATACATATATTATCTGTGCCAGCTCTTAATTGTATTCCCTTCCAACTATAATAAAGCTTGACTATTTTGTTTTTGTCCATCTATAATAAAGCTTGAATATTTTGATTTTTGTTTGGTACCACTATATATGGGAATTTGTAAAATGACTTATTTTAAAGTGTAACTCACAATGGCCATGGTGTTACACAATCCCAGCACTCAAGAGACAGAGGCAGACAGATCTCTATAAGATCAAGGCCATCCTGGTCTACATAGTGAGTTCCAGGCCAGCTGGAACAACAGGGAGTCCCTCTCTCAAAAGGCCAAAAAATGGAATTCACAAAATATAGGAGGATATTTATTGAAATAAATTTGAGAAAATTGACAAAATGTTCCTCATAATATTGTAATTGCAAAGTTCAGATGTTTTTAGAACAAGAAAGTATCATCATAATCATGCAGCAATTCATAAAGTATCCACTAGATTTATATTCTGCTACATCAAGTTGTCTAAAGTCATGTCCCTTTAGTATTAGAGATGTGATTAAAGTCAATGGAATGCTATGATCACAGGAAGGAGTAAACATATTCACTAATTAACAATATTTATGGAGCACGTATCCAGTGCCAGGTATGCATAACAATAAAGCACTTTAGTAGCTTGTCTGTACAGATCACAGGAAGTTTTGATGTAGGCATTATCTCTAGTTTGTAATTCAAGGAACCAATGCTCCAAGAAATTGTGTAGATTGTTCAAATAGCAGAGTGAAATGGCAGGAATTCCTACATTAATTAATAATCAAGATCACTCTCACAAGACATACCTACAAGTCAACTTGCCCTAGATAATTCTTCATTTAGATTCCCTTCCAGAATGATTGTACATTGTGTCAATTTGACAGTTACAACCAATCTAAATAACAACCCAGCCAGTTCACATATCTCCTTTGACTTATGCAGAAGATTTAGGAAAGAATCTGAGCCTCACGTTATATGAGATATGTAATGTCTAATAAATAAGGTCATTGACATTAGGTTTTCAACCGCAAATGAACCATCTGAAACAGAGACAATTAAGGTTCAGGGACACATAGATGTATCATTAGTGCTGAAGCCTGGCTACAATTATTTTCAAAATTAATAAATGAATATGTAAAATAATAGGTGCTATCTTAAGAATTTCTTTAAAATATATTAAAATTTTATTTCATGGATTAACATATCCAAACATGTGTCTATGCTAAAGTAACCTACCATAACTATTAGTGCTGCTTAAATACCTATATATCTAATTGCTTGTTCTTCATTAGTAGGATCGAAAGGTTATTCCTGGACAAACTGTCAGCCCATGAAAGGAAACAGCCAGAATTGACCAGAGTCCAAGTCAACAGCTCCAGAGAGAGTGGACTGTTTTACCTCTCATCCACCTGTGCCCCTTTTCTAAGCCTAGGGAACAACCTGCGGAAGAGGGGGCGTGGTAGAATGTAAGGGCTGCGATTGGGGTGAATGGTGAAACTACAGCAATGTAGTCTGGACACTCATTTGATCAACTTGATTGAACAAACAACCTGTCACCCCCCACTGGATGGTGGGGCTGTAGGTGTTTGGGCACAACAGCCTGCAGATAGGTTTTGCATGAAGGATGCTTGTACTCATGGATTATCACTTATAGCTAAAAATGAAAAAAAAAAAACTGAGAGAAAGATGCAGGACAGTTATGGCAGAATGCATGATCTGGGATGGGGTGGGGGTGGGGGGGAGGGAAAGGGAAATAAGCCTGAACTGAATTGGAAAAATGTATGAAATGCACAAAGCATCAATAAAAACTAATTTAAAAAAAAATAAAATAAAATATATTAAAATTTTAATGTGTTTGAGTGTATTGCCTGCATGTATGTAAGTGCACTCAAGTTGTGCAGTGCTTGAAGAGGTCAGAAGAGGCTCCCCTAAAACTAGAGTTATGACTGATTGTTGGCTGCCAAGAGGATGCTTGGAACTGAACCCGGGTCTTCTGCAAGAGCAGCCAGTACTCTTAACCACTGAACCATCTCTCCAGTCCTACAAATGACTTCTTTAATCTAGAGTTGTTTATACCCAGGGATAGTGAGATCACAAAATCTTCTGTCTTTCTCCCCTGAACCAATCAAGAAGGGGCCCCAAGGTGAGGGGGGTCAAGCAGTATCCAAACATCACATGCACACATTTAAGAATTCTTACAAAAGGAGTGTGTGTGTGTGTGTGTGTGTGTGTGTGTAAGAGAAATAGTTGACATGTAAAAGAATCCCATTGCCAAAGGCAGATATGGACCAGAAAAAGGCTGCTGACACTATATCTCCACTTCTTTTACACATTCCCTATGGGCATTAGAGTCTACAGTGTGCATCATGCTCTTTCTGTGGAAAAGGAGTGGCAAGAATCAGCCTGTCCCAGCAGAATTAGTCTTTGAAGAGCTGTCCCAGCAGAATCAGTCCTTTGAAGAGGACTATATGTTCCTGGATAAGCCTCTATCAAAACACAAATGTGCCACAGTCACTGGTGGAGTATCTGAATGGCTTAAGGATGGCATCATGGAGAAGAGAAACAACTGAAAGAGCTGCTGAGATATCCCAGGGCTGAGGCTCCTCTACCCTGAAGATAAATCCAAGTGTCCCATGAGAAGTAAAAGTTGGAATCTTCAGATATCTTCCTTCTCATGAACTAAGGTTAACAGAGAATTCAAAGGCAAAGAAAGGGAAAAGCAGTGTTCAAGAAGCATCTGTACTTTAAGAGCTAAGAAACTATACAGTCTGTCAAGGGTTACAGAGTTAGTTCATCAGCTACACCCATGTAAAGTATGAATAAGTTAATTTTTTCAAGGATAGAAGAGAGGACACTGGCAACAGGAGACAAACAATGGAGTAACAGTACAATTGCATTTGTAGATATGAAAAGTGTCAAGGTGAAGTTAGCCACACTCTACACAGCACAAGACCACTGTGCTCCCAGCTGGGCAAGTGGGCTTCACCCGTGTCCTGCATAATGCAAACCTGCAAAGGACCAGGTGAGAGTTGCCTTCCTGGGGCCTTTGGGCACCCCTGTGCCCCATAGAGGCCTGCTATCACCTAGGACCTTCCAACCTTCCAGACCCAGCATGCAATGTGGGTGGGATTAGCAACACACCAAACATCACAAGACCAGCATGTGCCCAGCTGAGTGAGCAGACTTCACCCTTGTCCTGCAGAACATCAACCTGCAAAAGACCAGCCTAGGGAAGTGGTGGTGCAGAGGATCTAGCTGTGCAGCCAATGTTGAGGCACCAGAACCCAAAGAAACAAATAAATCCACATGCCAAAGACACACACA
>VZQC01007782.1:33711-141267 GCA_009823505.1 Rhizomys pruinosus | reverse complement strand
AACACTTGAGAGACAACAACAAATGAACCCTAAACCCAACAGACAGGAAGAAATAACAAAAATCAGAGCAGAAATCAATGAAATAGAAACAAAGAAAACAATGCATAAAATCAACGAATCCAAAAGCTGGTTCTTTGAAAAGATAAACAAAATAGACAGACCTCTAGCTCAGCTAACCGAGAGAGAGAGAGAGAGAGAGAGAGAGAGAGAGAGAGAGAGAGAAACTCCAAATCAATAGTATTTGTGATGAAAGGGGAAACATCACAACAGACAAAGAAATGATCCAGACAATCATACTACTTCAAAACCTATTCTCCACTAAATTTGAAAACCTAAGAGAAATGAATGAGTATCTGTAATCCTGGGAACCAACAAAGCTTAACCATGTATCTCTATAATAGTTGTCCAACTGCATGTATAGAGATACATGCACATCCATGTTTATTGCAGCTCTCTTCACAATAGCAAAGAGCTGGAATGAACCCAAATGCCCGTCAACAGACAAGTGCATGACAAAAATGTGGTACATCTACACAATGGAGTACTATTCAGCGGTAGAGAAAGAGAAAGATGGCATTATGAACTTTGAAGGTGAATGGATGGAGCTCAAGGCCATTATGCTGACAGTTCCAGAATGACAAACGGAGATTGGTTACTCTCATTTGTGGATGCTAACACCAAATCCCCCAAATGAAAGGCAAGCCGAAGAACAATTTGGTTATATTTCTGTTTATCTGAAAGCAACTATGTTGTTATAATATGAATCTCTCAATGGGCTCTAGAATCCACCCACCAATTATTTTCAGACTCTGTAATTACTGTATATGGGTGGAGAGTATGTATCCATATTTTAGAGTAATATATCATTAATGAAGGAAAATGTGAATTCCTAAACTTAAGAAAAAGACTGAGAGAAAGATGCAGGACAGTTATGGTTGAATGCATGATCTGGGATGGGGTGGGGTGGGATCGGGGGAAAGGTAAAAGGGAATATGCCTGAACTGAATTGAAAAATGATGTATGAAAAACACAAAACATCAATAAAAAAGTAATAAAAAAAGAAAAGTGTCACGGCTGAAACAAAGAACGGAATGGATATTCTGAATGGATGCTCCTCTGTAGAGAGGAAATAACATATTTCCACTCTGGAAAATTCAGTTCTCCAACTCCAAACAAAGACCAGAAAAGAAAAAAAAAGAGACAGAAAGATAAGAGAACATCAAAAGATAACAAAGGAGTAAAAAATATCACAAGGTCTCTAATAAGATCCCCAGAGAAAATGATTAACAAATGTGATGCATTGAGTTGAATAATTGACTTGAAATTCATCAGTGCACTACACTACATATATAAGCATCCTGAGCCATGGCTTTTCTTGAACATGCTGTTTTTTTTTTTTAATTAGTTTTTATTGATGCTTTGTGCATTTCATACATTTTTTCCAATTCAGTTCAGGCTTATTTCCTTTCCCTTTCCCTCCCCCCCCACCCCATCCCAGATCATGCATTCTGCCATAACTGTCCTGCATCTTTCTCTCAGTTTTTTTTTTCATTTTTAGCTATAAGTGATAATCCATGAGTACAAGCATCCTTCATGCAAAACCTATCTGCAGGCTGTTGTGCCCAAACACCTACAGCCCCACCATCCAGTGGGGGGTGACAAGTTGTTTGTTCAATCAAGTTGATCAAATGAGTGTCCAGACTACATTGCTGTAGTTTCACCATTCACCCCAATCGCAGCGAACATGCTGTTTGTTATTTGAAATACCTAGTGAGGAAGGGCTTCTAGTGTTTTCTACTGGCCTCTTTGTTTGTTAGTATTGATGTTTTAATCCCCAGGTCATAATATACCACACCAAGATCTTGGAACATTCCTAAAGACAAGTTGCATGCAGAGAGTGGAGCCAGTTCAAGAAAAAGAAGTTGCGTGCTGGAAGAGGCAGTGCTGGCAGTCAGCGGCTACCCAAGCTCTTTGGTCCAGGAATGATTCCAGCATAAGCCTCAGGTGCCCAACACAGAGCTGCCAACTGGGTGTTTTCCTTGCTCAGCTTTGGTCAGGTATTTCTTTGCTATTCCCCATTCATCTCTTTTGGAGTGCTAATGTTTACTTTGTGACATTTTACATTGGAAGCATATCACTTTTTTAATTGTACAGGACTAACATTTAAGAAATTTCATGTCTCGGAAGAGACTTAGCATTGCTACTTTTAAACAGTGCTGGAACTGTTAAAGATTATAGAGACTTTTGAGGAATTGAATGTATTGTACACTATTAGACCTCTATGAGCCTAGAGGGATAAGAAGTAGAGATTGTGGCTTAAAAGTGAGGGGTTTGGATATTGAGTTGACAAAAGGGTTGATTTGTGATAGTTAATACTAATTGTCACTTTGATGGAATCTAGAATCACTTGTGAGATTAACTTCTGGGCATATCTGTGAGAGAGAGTATAGGCTGGGTAAATATAGATGGGAAGACAAACATGGGCTGGGTCATGACCTGAATGAAAAGGAAAAAGCAAGAGGAGCATCAGGATTCATCTCTTCCTCTGCTTCGGGACTGAGCCTACAGTATCACCAGCCATCTCATGCCTCCTCAGCTTCATGGACTGGTTGCTAGACCTGTGAGCCAAGAGAAACCTTTCCTTAAGTTACTTTTTGCAGATATTTGGTCATAAGAAAAATGCTAATACACCGCCTTTGAGGAAAAGACTTTAATTCTGAACTGGAGATATGGCTGCTCTCACAAAGGACCTGGATTTGGTTCCTAAAACCCATATGGTGGCTAGCAACCATCCATTTCTTTTCTCACCTCCAGAAGCATTGCATATCCAAGTACATTTATATGCAAGCAGGCAAAACATGCATAAAACAACAAAATAAATAAAAAGATTTTAATTATTGTTGATTTTTATAACAGTAAGGTTTGTGAAGTATTTGCCTCCATCATGAGATGAGGTCAGCAGGTACCAGAAAAGTTTAGCCACCTAGGCTGGGATTCTACCTTGTCCAATGGCATGCTTCTCTATCATGTACAAAGCCTACTATTTGATCCTCGGTACCACATCAAAAATCCAGAATGGTGGTACATGTAATCTCAGAGTTCAGGAAGGGGAGGCAGACGGACAAAACATTCAAGTTGTCTTCAGCTATGCAGGAGGTTTAAGAGCAGTCTGGGAGACATGAGACTGCATCTTGAAGATTGAAAGAAACACTAAGAAATGACAGGAAGAAGGAAAGGAAAAAGAGGGGAAAGAGGAAGAAAGGAAAGGGAAGAGAGAAGAGAGGGGAAAGAGCTTTGAAGAGGAGGATATGAAAGGGGAAAATATAAGATTGGGAGACATAAAGGGAAGAAAGGAAAAGGAAAGAAGAAAGAAAAGAAAAAAAGAAAATAAAGAAAGAAGAAAGAAAAAGAGAAAGGAAGAAATAGAGAGAAAAAGAAAAAAGAAAGAAAGAAAAGAAAGAAGAAAGAAGAAAGAAGAAAGAAGAAAGAAAGAAAGAAAGAAAGAAAGAAAGAAAGAAAGAAAGAAAGAAAGGAAAAAGAAAGAAAGAAAAGAGAAAGAGAAAGAGAAAGAGAAGATTAAGCATTCAGGATCACACAACAGAAAGAGTCCACAAATCCAACCTTGGATTTGTTACCAACCAGTGCCTCCTTTGACATCATATGGAGACTTGTGAGAAGACTGTAAAGCCCTATCTGTTCCTGGAACACCCAGCACACTCAGAATCTAGGTCTCTGTGGCTACACATTTTAGTTCTTAGAAGAGAAAGCTGCAAGCTCTACAACTACATCTCTGTTGCTCACCTTTTGCTTGCCGGTCCTGCCTACGCAAGACCGCAACACTGCAACACACTGCACACACTTCTAGGGCTATCCTTTTGCTGTAAGTGAACCCTTACAGTGCCTGCTAAAATAAACCCCAGAAAGATTTCTGAGAGGCATGGGCAGGAGGGGGAAGAGGGGGGTGGGCTATGACTGCATATCTGGTAAACATACCTGGAAACCTGTCCACTTCTCATCTATGTCATGGACTTAGACTGTCCAACGATCATTTGTGACCTTGACCCTGCCCTTCCTTGTGTGCTGTTGAATCTGGCTCGAAGCTTGGCTTCTCCTATCCCTACTGGCCTTTGGCTGCTATCCTCATCTGTGACCAGCCATGCTTGGTGCCCATGATCCATGTCTCCACCAGACATGACAGATTATGGTGTGGGGCCTTGTTACTTCTGCCTCTCATGTTTATCTGTTGATAAGAGAGCTGTAGAAGTCAACATGTTATATCCTCCATCAAATCTTCGTCAAAATCTCGTCCACTCTTGTAATTTAAATATGAAATGTCCCCCATTGACTCACACGTTTTAACACTTGGTCCCCAGTGGATGGTAATGTTTGGGAATGTGGTCAAACGATCAGTAAGTGGAGCCTCATTGGAAGAAGTCGCTAAGGAGGGCCTTGTGGTAATAGACCAACCGCAGTTCCTGTTTGCTCTTTGCTCCCTAAGTGCAGATGCACTGTAACCAGGCAGCTTCCTGCTCCTGCCACCATGCCTTCCCTGCCTGTTCACATGTCTTCCCCACCATGATGGACTGTATCCCTCTGGAACTATAAGTCAAAATGAACTCTATCTTTCTTAAGTTGCTTTTGCCATGGTATTTTATCACAACATGAAGAAGGAATCTAAGAACATCTATATCCTCCAACGAAGAACTCTTAAACGCCCAATGTACCATGGTTCAGTTCATAACTACAATTTTTGAGACTTCAAGCTTAAACATTTTTCAAAGTAGAAATTGTAAACTTGTTTCAGAAACCATGCTCACGGAAGTCCTGCTACTTCCCACGTAGACTTGAGTGTAATTGGCAACCACAGAGACATAGTTGAAAGGCTAAATCTCAGGCCCTACATCTCACCTGCTTAATGAGTACTAAAAATATATGCTTTTCATTTGATGCCATAATTTTACACTACTGACACTTCTACCTAGGAATAATTTACTTGTACTCACAAAACAAGGATGTCTCAAATGGTTAGGAACTGGTCAGTGAAGTTGGCCAAAGCATAAATTCTTATAATACCTATATAGACTATGCTCCTATAATACCTATAAATGCCATAAAATGTCTATGTATAATATTGGCATATGTGCTTATTATATGTGTAGTTATATACATATGGATGTACATATACATTATACATATGTGTGCATGCCTGGTATTTTATTACCTTTCTCCATAAGGGTTCACAGGATTTATAAAATTCCAGGCCTCTAGAACCCTGTATAGGCTCTGGACTTGGTTTTCTAACTACATTAGAGTATTACCAACCCAGCAAGTAGGAGAGGACTTTGCAGTAAATGTTACTGAGTATTACCTGCAAACCCAGTTAAACAAAGGCACTGTGACAGCTGTGATAGAGTCAAGGAACCATTACAGAACAATAGCTGAGAAGGCAACACTTTACTGATCTTAATTTGTTTTGACTCTAAGTTCTCAGGTTAAAACACAAATGACATTCTCTGTACTTAAATTATGTATAAACAGCACATGAATGCAGAAAATACTGAGGTTATGTAATCACTCGTCTAGTGATCAATTTCCATTTCAGTTCAATTCTCAGCCAGTTACTCTTCATTACTGAAGTGAACACCATGTTCTTCAGACTATTACTGCAGACTCACAGGTATTTAGACCAGTGTGTGGTTGCTAGGGGCAACCAAAGGTATTTTCTGTTTACTGCTGCATGAATATTACCTTCTTATTTTAGATCCTCACAGATTGTCTGAAGTTGTGGCTTTTCACCCTGATTTCTCTTTCTCCACACCAAAGGAGGATCATCTTACAATATCATACATAAGAATATGAGGACGCCGGTTCGATCCCCAGCACCCACATGGCGGCTAAGAACCGTCTGAAACTCCAATTCCAGGAGAACTCCAGTTCCAGGGGAATCCGATACCCTCTTCTGACCTCCGCGGCATTGCACGACACGGGTGCACAAACTTGCATGCAGACAGTACATTCATACACATACAGAAATAAATAAAATTAATAAAAAAAAAAGAATATCTAATCCTGGTTGCCTTTTGCCTTAAATTACAGGTGGATTGATTTTGAGGTGATAAGAAAATTGATCTATCACTTTCCAAAGTTTTATTTTCCACATTCTCATAGGATCTAGCATTGAACACACACACATACACACACACACACACACACACACACACTATAATTTTTGCCATTATTCTTTACTAAGCTAACATTTACTCCCACGTTGCAGTAGGTTTACTGACTTTTGCAAATTATGTAACAAATGAGAAGCTATTCCTTCCTCTGAGAAGCGAAATGGATTGTGTGTCCTTTTTATTATCACCTGTGATTCAGATATATGGGCTCAGGGCAGAGCAACATTCCCTTCTGCTTCTTCAGGGCATCTGGAATGGGATATTCCTTTAGCATTTGGTTCCTGCCTTTTAAAGTTCAATTCCTTGAGTAAGCAATTTCATATACTTTTTCCTCAGCATCAGTCACCTGAATACCTCCAGGGACAAAACACTCTCATATTTTTAATAAATGAAATACTGAAGTAGATTCTGGTGAGAATCATTGTTGTTCCTTGCTTACCATGACATGTGAGATGTTGAAAGGGTTAAGAATCACTAAGAGTGACTGTTTTCTCTGGGACACAGTACATATTTTTACCCTCATTCATGAGCCATGCCCAGCCTTCATGAGCACACCCTTCCCTGCTTCAGTGATCACAGGGATTCTTTACATGCAAGAACACATAAAGACATGTATATGCCATGGAGATTCTGGAAGAGAGAATGAAATCCTCTAATGTGTCCCAGCAAATCTCTTCTCTTCTCTCTCTCTCTCTCTCTCTCTCTCTCTCTCTCTCTCTCTCTCTTTCTCTCTCTCTCTCTCCTCTCTCCTTTCTCTTCCTCTCTTCCTCTCTCCTCTCTCTTCTCTCCTCTTCCCCTCTCCTCTTTCTCCTCTCTCCTTTTTCTCCTCTCTCCTCTCTCTCCTCTCTCCTCTCTCCTCTCCTCTCTCCTCTCTAAGTTTCTAGAAACTATCTCAGGTTCCCAGCTTCCTGCTATGGCCTCACATTGCTGAGTCCAAGAGACCGATTTAAGAAATGTCTCTAATATTAACATTTCTTTTCTGTTTCAATCTTTACAGCAACATAAAAGATTCTCCTTTTCCATAGTATTTCAAACATTAAATTCCCTTCTTCATAAGGCCACCTTTCTTCTCTACAATCTCTGGATCACACTGTAAATTAGCTATTATTGGATGTTATGAAAAGTCTGTGAAGCATGCTATGATTTGAATCTTAGATGTCCCTCAAAGACCCATCAGCTAAGAGCTTGGTGTCTAATCTGTGATATGATTGGGAGCTGACAGAACCTTTAAGACAGAGTCTGCAGGAGGAAGTTAGCTCCCTGGGAGCCATATCCTTGAAGGGGATCTTGAGACCCTGGTCCCTTCCTGTCTCTCCTTTCATTTGATTCTCAGTCCATATAAGGTGAGTAGCTCTGCTCTACCATGTACTCCCTGTCATGATGCTCTGTGGCACAGCAGCACTCTCCCCAAAACAACAGAGCCACTGATCCCAGATGGAAATTTCTGAACCCAGGAGCCTAAACAAAATTGTCCTTCTTCTAAGTTGTTTATCTCAGATATCTTGTTACAGCAATAGAAAGCTGATTAATGCAGAGCAGAATGGTTTTCACTTCATTTTCAAAACAAAATTCTTTCTACCTAGAAGAGTTATTATTCAAAATACTCAAAAGGATAGAACCAGAGGGAAATCTCCCAAATTCCTTCTATGAAGCCATCATCATTCTAATACCAAAACTAGGCAAAGATACAACCAAAAAAGAAATCTATAGACCCATCTCATGAATGAACATAGATGCAAAAATTCTCAACAAAATACTTGCAGACTACATACAGGCAAAAAGGTCATCCATCATAACTGAGTCAGGCTTATACCAGAAATGCAGGGATGGTTCAACATACATAAATTAATAAATGTCATAAATCACATAAACAGACTGAAAGACAAAAACCACATTGTCATCTCAATTGATGCAGAAAAAGCCTTTGACAAAATTCAACATGCCTTCATGTTTAAAATCCTAGAGGGAATTGGACTAGAGGGAACATTCCTTAATATCATTAACTCCATATACAACAAGCCCACAGCTAACATCATCCTAAATGGGGAAAAATTAGAAGCATTCCCCTCAAAGCTGGGAATCTGGCAAGGCTGCCCCCTATCTCCACTCCTTTTCAATATAGTGCTTGAAATGCTCACTAGAGCAATAAGACAAGAAAGGGGAAATTAAAGGAGTACTAATTGGAAAAGAGGAGGTCAAACTATTCCTTTTTATAGATGACATGATAGTTTACTTAAGGGATGCTAAAAACTCTACCAGAAAACTCCTAGAAATGATTAATAGTTTCAATAAAGTGGCAGGATACAAAATTAACCTAGAAATATCAGTTGCCTGTCTTTACACAAACAACAAGCAATTGGAGAAGGAATAAAAGGAGACCTTCTCATTCACAATAGCCTCAAGAAAAAAAAAATCTCAGAACAAATCTGACCAAAGGCACTAAAGATCTCTACAACAAAAATTTTAAAGACTCAAAAAAGGAGATTGAGGAGAGCAAAAAAAAATATTTCACTGATGACCTCAGAGAGGACAAAAAAGCTAACTTGAAGTGTATGGGACACAACACTTTGTGAACTGTCAATCACCAATCACTCATGTCTAAACATTCACTAGATAGCATCACCTCTGCCTGTCCTCTTGACTTTTAGGAGTTGGGTCTGCCCATCTGGTCTTGACTATTAAGTCATTAAGTCTCCATGGCTCCTCTCTGTTGCCTAACATTGAACAGTAGACTTATCCCACCCCTCCTTTCCAATTCTGCATGCATGTGTCCAAAACACATCGGTATCTCTAAATGAGCAAATGCCAAGAGCAAGGTATTATGTAGATGCTGCACATCTTCCTTTTCATTCTTAAAACAACTCAAAAGTGTCAAAGAAAATAAGAACTCAATTTTCTGATGCAGTCTTTCTGTTGTTGTTCTTTTAATATGCATCCCTTTCCACGAGAAATATTTATAACTGGGTTATTGGTACTAGCATCCACATATGATGGACACCATTTGTCATTTGTTTTTCTGGGACCGTGTTACTTCACTTAACATAATGTCTTCTAGCTCCATCCATTTACCTGCAAAGTTCATGATGTTGTCCCTCTTTACCGCTGCAAAGAACCATTGTATACATGTACCACATTTTCTCTATCCACTCATCAGTTGAGGGGCATTGGGTTGGTTCTGGCTTTTTGCTGTTGTGAACAGAGCTGCAATAAACATAGCTGTGCATGTATCTCTGCAGTAAGATGAGTCTTGTGGGTATATACCCAGGAGTGGTATGACTGGGTCAAATAGCAAGCTCATTTTGAGTCTTCTAAGGGTTCTCCACACTGGTTTCCATAGTAGCTGTACAAGTTTACATTCCCACCAGCAATGGATGAGTGTTCCCCTTTCCCTACAACCTCTCCAGCACTTGGTATCATTCTTTTTCCATATCCTAGCCAGTCTTATTGGAGTAAGATGATATATGAAGGATGCTTGTACTCAAAATTTATCACTTATTGTTAAAAAATGAAAAAAAAACTGAGAAATATGCAGGACAGTTATGGCAGAATGCATGATCTGGGATGGGGTGAGGTGGGGTGGGGGGAAGGGAGGGGGAAATATGCCTGAACTGAATTGAAGAATGATGTATGAAATACACAAAGCATCAATTAAAAAAATGAAAAAAAAATACAAACAAACAACAACAACAAAAAAGGAAAATAACAATTCAAAAGTCCCACTGTATTTTCAGTAAACTAAAAATAGTATTTGTTAAAAGCTGCTAAAAGAAGTAATGTTTACAAATGGTCCCAAGATGGAGCCTAGAAAAAAGGAAGAAAAACACCTTTCTGTACATCTAGGAATACAGCATTATAGAAAATGCCACCAAACATAGGTCCTGAGGATATGTGTAGGGCTCTGAAGGGCTGGGCCAGAGCCTCTATGACAACATTGAAGGAGCAGGCCCAACTGGATGATGGTAGAAGGCCTTCCTTTGTCTAGTTTGGCTCCAAGGAGAAAGAAAGATAGAAACTGTGTATTAAAATAGTAGATAATATATTTTCTTTTTTATTTTATTTTATTTTTTTAATGTATATGGGTATACTGTCTGCATGTAGATTGGTGTACCCATGTCATGCAATGCCGCAGAGGTCAGAAGAGGGCATCAGATTCCCCTGGAACTAGAGTCAAAGACAGTTCTTAGCTGCCATGTGGGTGCTGGGAATTGAACCCAGGTCCTCTGCAAGAGCAGTTGGTGCTCTTAACCACTGAGCCATCTCTCCAGCCCCGATAATATATTTTCAATAAGAGGACAGACTCAGGCACCTGAAGAAAACCTTTATATGTCCATCTTCCATGTGAAAACCTTATGCAAATGATTATCCCTGGAACATCACACATACACAATGTAAATGAGAGAAAAAAAAAAAGAACCATTTGACAAATGTATAAAGATACTGCATATCAAAAGAATTAACAGCAAGATTTTTCAAAAGATAAAGAAAATTTTTGAGAGAAAACTTCCAAGTAAAACATAAAGATGTTCATAGGTATTTTCCATGAAATTAATGGAATAATACTCATCATGACAGAAGACCATGGACAGAAACACAGGAGCTCAAAGGAAAACGTGGAGACAGCAGAGAACAGGTGAATGTGAACTTGCAGAGCTTAGAAGACATGACTAAAAAATTGGCTAAATGGTTGAAGTAAAGTTAGGCCAAAAAGCAAATAGGTGCTTCATAAAAACATAGGGTCTGGAGAATAGAAACAAGAGAACTGAATAGCATAAATTCCATTCTACATATACATATGGGAAAGAAAGTAAATGATAAACAACATCTGGACAATTACACTCCCAGGAGATCAGACTAAAACAGCTGATAATATGATTTATGAATACTTCCTTGAGTAAAAGGAAACAATCTACAAATTCAAGTGGCACAACAAGTAAGAGAGTTAAGTACATAAAGATGAAGTACAGAGAGAAAGGTGAGAGAGAACATGAAGGAGCAAAGGAGCGTGAGGCAGACCAAGGACTGGTTTGAATATTCAAAACAGGAAATAGAAGAAAAATTTCAGAAAGTGATAGAAAAGGAAGCTGTGCCAGAAAGACTGTGCACACATTGACTGTATTCGATAGCAAAACACTACCCTAAATTAATCCAGAATATTTGAGTAGAAGAATATGCTTTATGCCTTGACACTGTAAAAAAAATAAAACTTAAAAGAGGGGATTGGAATAGAAAGAATATGCAGGCAAACTGCTACATCTGTAATAGCTAAGCTTCAAAATCAACTGAGAAAAACAAAATTCCACTTAGGAGTTCAAGGAAGCTAAAAGGTGGATTGCAGTGACAATAAATTAAAAGATTATAGAATAACTCTACTAGGAAAAAAGAAACTAAAGAAGCTGGAGAAGACGGAAAGAAGCAATGAACCTTTTCAAGTCAGGAAAGACATAAGAAGTCAAGATCGAGAAAATGAGAGCTACTGTGACATGGCAGATAAGACTTCTCTCCAGGAATGTGCTGGGTCCAAAGTGTCAGATGAGAAGCAGACAGAGCAGAAAGTAGCAGGTGGGGAAGACAAGCTGAGCAGAGCCAAGACGGCTTTATATAGTTAGTGTGTAAAAAGTGAACCTTAGGCTTAAGGGCTTGGTCAGAAGAATAAATTCTTGAGAGCATTATCAGGAATTCAGCTGAACCTGCCCACCATCACACACAGAGTGATTCACAAGAATAAAGACAAGGAGATAGAGAAAATTCCTTGAAAATCCCGAAGTCCTGATAAGATGTTTGGCCTCTGATCCAGCTGCCTACAACTGTAAAAGTAAGCCTTCTGTGGATGGGATAATTGCACATTATACAGGTATACTGAGATATCACGGTGGTTCCCACTAAAATAGTGACAAAAATAAAAAAAATAATAAATCATCTCTGAAGGTGAAGAATACTTTTAGGAGTTTCAGCTTTAAAATTGAGCCAACCAAATATAATAAAAGATATTCAATCCAAAATAACCAAGCACATATGAACCAGCTGTCCCACTCCCTGACATACTCCCAAAGGACTTGATATCCTACTACAAAAACACTTGCTGGATCATGTACATTGCCACTCTATTCAAAATACCTAGGAAATGGAAACAACCTAAATGTCCCTCAACTGATGAATAAATAATTCAAATGTGATACATTTACATGATGGAATTCAATTCAGCTATAAAGAAAAAGAGAATTATGAAATTTGAAGGTAAATGGATAAAACTAGAAAACATACTGAGGTTCCCCAGACCCAGAAAAACAAACACTTCATGGTGTCTCTTATTTGTGGATTCTAACTTTGAACCTTTAGATTTGAGTGAATAACCTGAAGTAACTGCAGAAGCCGGCAAGGTAGACACTATGACGTGGGAAATGAGGACAACCAGGAAAGGACATTAACTACAGAGTTAAACAGACAGAGAGGAAGGAAGAAACGATGCATAATACCAAGAATGTTTTAAAAAAACATAGGGGAATATTCTATAAAATTAAAGTAGTGTGTGTGTGTGTGTGTGTGTGTGTGTGTGTGTATGTGTGTGTATGTGTGTGTTGGGCTTATGCTACACAGGGTGATAACACTCCCCCTAAAAGTCCTAAATTATCTAACAAAGCTCCCAGTACTAGGCTTGGGAAACCTTCTTTCAAGTTGTTGGTCAAGTGGGCCCAGGAGACTCCAAAAACAATACAGGTTATTGCAAATGCCCTTGGTTGCTTCCCAGAACTTGAGGGTTGGAGAGATGGCTCAGTGGTTAAGAGCACTGGGTGCTCTTGCAGAGGATGCAGAATTGATTCAACTAACGACCTTCTGTAACTCCAGTTCCAAGAGAATCTATGATGGGTACACTTTTACAAATGCAGGCAGTACAGTCATACATGTAAAATAAAATATTTTCATGCACCACAATTTCATTCACTTGCCATGAGAATTCTGGGAGAAACATTATCCTCAACAGATACAGGTGAACACTAAGCCCCCAGAAGTTAATTGGATTAGCTGTGCAGTCAATAGAGTCTTAAATTTTCCCTATTTATTATGGTAAGAATTCCACAGTATAAGATTCTTATTTTAGGCTTATGCTCAAGTAAACAGATTGATGAGGAATTTAGACTTATGAGAACACAGACCACAGTGATGACCTATAAACCTACTGCTGTGACTACCCAAATACCCTGTATTTAACACCTTTGTGATGAGTGTTCACCAAGCACAGCACCTCCTGCTTGGAACTAACAGACAGGGCTAAGTAGAAGCAACATGATTGGGGCCAAAGAGATGGCTCAATGGTTAAGAATGTGGCCTGCTCTTGCAGAGGACCTGAGTTTGGGTCCCAGCACCCACACTGGGCACCTCACATCACCCTGTAACTTCATCTCCAGGGAATCGGATGCCCTCTTTTGGCTTCTGTGGGCTCTGCACTCACATGTCCATAATGTGCACAAAACATGTGCACATACACATAATACTTTAAAATATAGATCTGATCCTCTGGAATGGGCCTCCCAGCCCCCCTGAGGCCCAGCTCTGGTCCTCACTCCACATGGAGTCCTAGGTATCCAGGCCTTGATGTTGGACCTCTCTCATTATCAGGAGAAAAATAATGAAAAAAATAGAAAAATAGTCAAATATTTTTAAAAAAAAATAACTTGAAGGTAAGACTTTATTACTTAAGACAACACACCTTGGACACAGGACTTGGAGGAATTGAGCTGGAACTGACCTGGAAGCTCCCCCTGAAGAATAACCCTGACAATATCAAAAGATGCTATGCAAGCTACCAGGGGGGGAAAGGAATAATTCATATTCCCAAGCTATAAAGCCTCCAAATTACAACAATATCATCCCAGCAAGACACACCAATAGTACATTAGTGGCACTTTTATCTGGGGAATAATCAACAACTGTTTAACTGGATGGAGGGCCCACTCAATAGGAGGGGAGCCATGCCAGTTATCCTTGACTGTAATGATCATAGGTCCTAGAGGAGAAGCTACTACTGCCATTTTCCTAAACAATACAATTTATAACTGTATTCTAAGTACTGAGCCTTATAACCACAGATAAGTGTAGCTCTCATCCCTCATCCAAGGAACAGTTTTTTTTTAAGCAGATGGAGCTACAATTGATCACAATGTGGAGAATAAGTGACCATGAGTTGCCCATCTCCAGTTGATAGATCTGCAATACAAACCCTGCATGGAAGGCTCAAGGAATACTGTAGAAGAGCCAGAAGACCAGGACACCTGCTACTAGACATGACATGGAATCTGCAACATGAAGTTTCACCAATATGGTTGCATAAACAAGAGTTGCATAATGACAACACTAGTTGACATGTTGACATAGAGCAAATTTCATAAGACTTGATCCTTTGGTGAGGAGCTACAGGTAATCAATGGTTACTGAGAGAGGGAGGATCAGTTTTTTCCAGTGACAAGACCCCTGATGGGTTATCCAATCCAAGTGGCCATCTCTAAATGGACCCAATAGGTTGTATATGCATATTTGTGTGTGCATGTAACACTAAGAGATCACAAACTTGGGAGGGAGTGAAAGGGAACATGGGAAGAGTTGGAGGAGAGAAAAGGAGGGGTGGAAATGATGCAAGTAAATACCATACTTGTGTATGAAAATCTCAGAAAATTAAACTAAAAACAATCATGTACACCAGCAGAAAAGAGGGTGTTGGTAATTAATGAGGCCAACCAGAAGAAATAAAATTGAGGTAACAGATATCTAAGTAATGGAGTTAGAAGACAGGAACTTAAAAATAACTTTGATTAATATATTCAAGAAATTGGATGAGAAAATGGTGGATTTCAGCAGAATACTTGTTAAACCTGAGCAGATGGAAATGATTACATAGAAAGGTAGAATTGGGAGTGATGCATATTGGAAACAACAGCAACAACAACAACAACAATAGAAAAGACTCCATCAAAGAACTGACTGAAGGAGATCTCCTGAGGCCAGTGGAAGGAAGAGCAGGAGACAAGTAGGAACTGGGTGCTTCAGCAAAGCTGATTGTTGATCCCTTAATCCAGCTGTCTTTGGCTTGATTGGCTTTTGTGGCTGTGGGGTCGGAGTTATCCTCCCAGCTGGGATTAAAGGTGCTGTCTTTGGCTTGATTGGATCTTGTGGCTGTGGGGGCGGAGTTATCCTCCCAGCGGGTATTAAAGGTAGGCTTGTGTGACTCTTGAGATCTGAGATCTCCTGAGGCCAGCAGAAGGAAGAGCAGGAGACAGGTAGGAACTGGGTGCCTCAGCAAAGCTGATTGTTGACCCCTTAATCCAGCTGTCTTTGGCTTGATTGGCTTTTGTGGCTGTGGGGGCGGAGTTATCCTCCCAGCAGGTATTAAAGGTGGGCTTGTGTGACTCTTGAGATCTGAGATCTCCTGAGGCCAGCGGAAGGTATCAGGGCATGGGCTGAGGAGCCCCCCGCAACTGGGATTACGAAGGCATCTGAAGGAGGCAAGCAAAGCAAGCCTTCAACACAGTGAAGAGGCATTTAGGACTCACATTGGAATACAGGCAAGGAGAAGCCCATATGCCAGTGTCACTAAGAAGAGACAACACTGGAAAGGGGCAGGATAATTCCCGCCAAGCTTTACCAACCCTATGGAAGACTCTTCTGCAGTGGGATCCACTTGGGGATGCCCCAGGACACAAGACATCAGAAACACATTGGGAACATATTTAAAGAACTACAAGATTACTAAAGAACAATCAAAGAACTAAGAAAAGAGAATGAAGAACTCAAGAAGGACCTAGGAGAGAGAGAATACAAGCGCCGGAGAGGAAGGAGAAACACTGAAAAGATCCCATGCTGAAAAAGATAAGGAAACCAACCAGCAAACAAAGAGCTACAAGAAGAGATTGAGAAGCTCCAAAAAGAAGTAGAAATATTAAAGAAATCAGAAGAGAAAATGAAAAAAAAATCACTCATCCATTCAAGAAGAAAGGATGGAAAAAAACAGCCTCAGAAGCAGAATGGAGGAAGCAGAACAAAGAATATGCACCTGGAAGATAACGCACGAACAACTAAAAACCTCAAGGAAAGATTATGAAAAATTTAAAAATACACAAAAGTGGAACAACCAGGAGCTGTGGGACATGATGAAAAGACAAACCTCTGCATCATAGAATAGAGGAGGAGAAGAATCCCAAGGAATGGTATTGTATCAGATCTTCAACAGATAATAGTGAAGACTTAACTTCCCAAACTAAAAAAGGACAACCAATACCAATTACAAGAGCAACATAGAGGAAAAGCCAAACAGACAAGATCAGAAAAAAAAATTCCCCAGCCATATCATAGTTAAAATGCTGACACCCAAAACAAAGACAAAATCCTTAAAGCCACAAAGAGAAAAACAGCAGTGACCATAAGGGGAAACCGATCAATATAACTGACCTCACGCCACAACTATGAAAGCAAGAAGAATGGAGAAAGCATTCCAGTGTTAAGGGAAAATAGATGCCAACCAGGTTACTAAACCCAGAAAAAAAAAAGGTCAATTACAGTTCAAGGAGAGAAAAAAACCGCCATGACATAAACAACTTGAAAGAATACAGTCTGGAAAAGCCAACCCTTCAGATAATACTTGAAGAAATTCAAAGAACAGACAGAAGAAAGAGCAACCAACCCCAGGCACCTAGAAAGAGAAATCAATAAAAGCGTAACTGAAGAAGGAGAAACTGAAACCTAACCGCAAAATGGATCAGAGGCAAAAGGAAGCAACACACAACCATATCAGTCATAACCTTAAATAGTAATGGACAAATTCCTCCAATCAAAAGACATAAACTGGGGATTGGATTAGGAAACAGAATCCATCGATATGCTGTCTACAAGAAACACATGTTACCTTCAAGGACAGCACCACCTTAAAGTGAAGGGATGAAAAAATATCCAAAGCAAAACAAAAAAAAAAAAAAAAAAAAAAAAGAAACAAAAATAGACTCTCAAGCTAAAGAAATCAAAAGAGACAAAGAAGGCCATTGCTTTTTTATCAAAGGAACAATCACCAAGAAGTTTTCACAATTATGAATATATATCCCCAAATTCTGGTGCACCAAACTTATAAAGACAATTCTCCAGGACCCACAAGTCACAGACTACCCCCAGTACACTCATAGTAGGAGATTTCAATACCCCACTGAGTCCTTTGGATAGGTCAACAGACAAAGAATAAACAGGAGACATCTGAACTGATGATATGATCAACCAAATGGACTTCAGAGACCTCTACCGAATATTCCATGCAAACCAGAGAATACACTTTCGATCAGCACCCCATGGAACATTCCCAAAAGCTCACATACTGGACACGGAAGAAAAACTCTAAAGACAAAAAAGAGAAAAATTTCATGCGAGGCTATCAGCCACACAGGCAAGGAAAGCCAACCAACCTACAAGGACAAGCCCCCTGCCAACTGGAGACTAAACAACACACTCTTGAATAATGAAATGGGTCAGGAAGAGATAAAGAAAGAAATAAATAAGCATTCCTGGAACTGAATGACAATGACAATCAAACACAACAAAACCTATGGATACCTTAAAAACAGTCCTAAGAAGGAATTTATAGCCCTGGGTGCCTACATAGAAAAAAAAAGAAGAAACAAGTGAATGATCTAACAAACAAATCAAACTGCAAAAAAAAAAAAAAAAACAGAGACCCTAAACGCAACGACAGAAGAAATAACAAAAATCGCAGCAGAAATCAAGTGAATAGAAACAAAGAAAACAATACAAAAATCAATGAAGCCAAAGTTGGTTCTTTGAAAGAATAAACAAGATAGACAGACCTCTAGCCCCAGTTAACCAAAAGAAAGAAGGAACAACTCCAATCATGGCAATCCATGATGAAAAGGGAAATATCACAACAGACAAGGAAAAGATTCAGAATCATATGGGAATACAAGTACTTATATTCTACCCAAGTTTGAAAACCTAGAAGAAAGGATGAATATCTGAATCCTGGAAATCACCAAGCTGGTCAAGAACGAGAGTCAGCAGCGGAACAGACCCATAACATATGGAAGAAATAGTATGTGAGTAAGAAGCCTCCCAACTAAAATAAAAGCCCAGGCACAGACGGTTTCACAGCAGAGAATTCTATAAACATTTCAAAAAGACCAAACCATATTTCGAACTGTTTAGAAGGATACATCAGAGGGAATCCCACAAATTCCTCTAGTGAAGCCAGCATCCTCTATACCGAAACCAGGCAAAGATCCAACTAAAAAGGAGAATTATAGACCATCCGCTCTATGAACACAGATGCCAAAATTCTAAACAGGATACTGGCAAATTGCATATACAGAACCACATCAAGAAGATCATCCATCATGACCAAGTGGATTCATACCAGGAGGCAGGGAAGGTTCAACACATGAAAATCAATAAACATCATCAAACACATAAACGGAATCAAAGACAAAAAACCACACCATCATCTCAATTGATGCTGAAAAATCTTGGGACAAAATCCAGCATCCCTTCATGCTTAAAGTCCTAGAAGGAATGGATTAGAGGGATCATTCCTCAATGTCATCAAAGCCATATCAGGAAACACCACAGCCAGTATCATCCAAATGGGGAATGACAGAAACATCCCTTTAAAGGTAGAACTCGGCAAGGTTGCCCCTGTATCACCACTCTCTTCAATATAGTGCTTGAAACACTTGCTAGAGCAATAAGGCACAAGAAGGATATTAAAGGAGTACTAATTGGAAAAAGGAAGTCAAACTATCCTATTTGCTGATGATATGATTGTTACTAAGGGATGCTAAAACTCCACCAGAAAACTCCTAGAAACGATTAACAGCTTCAACCAATGGCAGAATACAAAATTAACCTTAAAAAACCAATGGCTTTGCTTTACACTAACAACAAGAAGGAGAGAAAAGAATTCAAAAGAGACTCCCACTCAAATAGCCTACAAAAACAAAAAATACCTAGGAACAAACCTAACCAAAGACACCAAAGATCTCTACAACAAAAATTTTAAACCTTTAAAGAAAGAATTGAAAAAGACATCAGAAGATGGAAAAACCTCCCATGCTCATGGATTGGGAAAATAACATTGTAAAAATGTCCATTTTACTGAAACCTAGTATAGATTTAACGCAATCCCAATCAAAATCCACAAGAGTTTTCTTCACAGGCTTGGAAACAAAAGTCTTTTAAATTCATTTGGAAAAACAAAAGACCCCGAATAGCCAAAAACAACCCTGAGGTGAAAAGAGCTACACAGGGGGGAACGCTATACCGACTTCAAACTATACTACAGGGCTATAGTAAAAAAACAGCCCGGGTACTGGCAAACAAAAAACAGACCTGTTGACGGAACAAAATCAAAGATCCAAATCGGAGCACATACAATTTCAGACATCTTATTTGACAAGGGGGCCAAAGAAGCCACAAGGGAAGAAAAAGACAGCGATCTTCAGCATTGGTGTTGGCAAAACTGTATCACAACTGTAGAAGAATGAAATTAAACCCCTACCCTCGCCCTGTATAAAGTCAACTCCAGATGGATCAAAGACCTCAACGTGAAACCCCAACCTCTGAAGGTGATAGAAGAAAAGTTGGCAGCAGACTACAAGAATAAGGCATGGAAAAGACTTCCTAAATCAGACAGTAGCTGTGCAAGAATTAAGGTCGACAATTGAAAATGGGACCTCATTAAACTCAAAAGCTTCTGTACATCAAAAAAACAATCAAGGAAGTAAGAGAAATCCCACAGAGTGAGGGAAACCTTCACTGCAGATACATTTGACAAATCATTGATTTCCAGAGTATATAAACTGACTCAAAAACAAAGAAAAAAAAAACAAAAAAAAAAAACAAAAAACAAACAAAAAAAAAACAATGACCACTCAATAGATGGAGCAAGAACTGAACAGAGACTTACAAAAGTGAGGAATTAGAGATGGCTGAGGAAAAAACACCTTAAGAAGTGTTCAACATCACTAATCATTAAGGAAAGTAAATCAAAACCACTTTTCTATCATTATTTCTCCAATAAGACTGGCTAGGATCAAGAAAACAAATGATACCAGGTGGCAGAGGTTGTGGGAAGGGGAACACTCATCCATGCTGGTGGAATGTAAACAATCGTACAGCCACTATGGAAAGCAGTTGTATGGAGACTCTTGGAAGACTTGGAATGGAACTTGCCACCCAACCCAGCCATACCACTCCTGGGCATGTACCTCAAGACTCACCCCACCACAGAGATACATGACGGCCATGTTTATTGCAGCTCTCTTCAAATAGCAAGGAGCTGGAACCAACCCAAATGCCCCTAACTGATGAGGATATAGAAAATATGGTACATCTACACAATGGAGTTCTATGCAGTAGTAAAGAAAGATGACATCACGAGCTTTGCAGGAAAACGGCCGGAGCTAGAGGGACATCATCTGAGTGAATAACACAGCCCCAGAAAAAAAACGACGAATGGATCCCTCATCTGTGGACCTAGT
This sequence comes from Rhizomys pruinosus, assembly GCA_009823505.1. Classification (NCBI taxonomy): domain Eukaryota; kingdom Metazoa; phylum Chordata; class Mammalia; order Rodentia; family Spalacidae; genus Rhizomys; species Rhizomys pruinosus. Next base: position 120,569 of record VZQC01007782.1, on the reverse strand, counting down.
GCCATTACCTAGTTGTAAGTATTTCTGTGTATGGCACCCTGAGCTTTTGTCCAAAGCAGTTGGGCATAATGCATATTGGAAACAACAACATAACAGAAAAAAAGGAGAAGAAAAAAAAAAAAAAGAACTGACTGAAAAGGTGAAATTCCGCTCAAAACAGTCAACTTCTGCATCGAGAATTTTGAGAAAGACTGAGAAAAAGATGAAAGACATGTTTGGCAGAAGCTTGAGCTCTGGTGGGTGGGGGAATAGGGTGGGGGACACAGTCTAGATTTGATTAACGTATGTAATCTTGTATAAAATATATATTACACATATATTTACATACATATGTGTATAATAACATATTATAGTATATATTATGTGTGTATGATATATATGTATATATATATATAATTATATATATATATATAATAAAGAAAGGTGAAATAGCCAAAATGAAGAGTATTAATGTCTTCACAAGAAACATAGCTATAGAATGAATTTTTGAACTGGAAATTAGATTCAAAATATATCCAGACTAAGTTGTAGAGAGGAAAAAGAAATTTTTGAACAAGGAAAAAGTGGGAAGGACATATAGGACACAGTTAAAATATATAATTAAAGTTGAAAGGTAAATAGGAATACAATGGAGAATAGTCAAAAATCTTTGTACACACAAAGATATCAGACCATCAGCTCAAAAAATGGTGTGTGTCTGAATAGGATAAATAATCAATTTCAAGACATGTTAGAGTAAGACTGTTGAAAAAAATGAAAAAGTGTTTTTAAAAATGCAGCTCTACAAAATAGTTACAATGAATAAAAATCTCAGTTCTTACCAGAGACAATGGGGGCCAGAAGATTAAAAAAAATCATATATCTAATAAAGACACAGAGACAAATGAAAATCTTTGAACAACAAAGTAGAGAAATTATCCCAACCTGACCGGCTGTGAAGGGAAACCTAGGAAAAGTTGTTTTGCGGGTGGAAAGTAATCTATGCACAAGAATGGAAAATCAGAACAAGAACACAGTTTCCATCAGCTGAGCCCAGAGTATGGGGTAGAAGACAGCAGAGTTCACTGCAGAATGTGGTGCAGTGCTCCTGGTGGTGAGACCAAACAATGACTAAAGGGCTGTTGCTAAGGAAGACTTCTCACTTGGACAATGGGCATTGTGAAGAAAAACAGAACCATGGAGCAAGAGTGAGCAGCCCGAGGGACCACTGTGTAGCCCACACTCTCTAGGGTGAGAGTGGACCATGGCCAGAGAGTCCATGGTCCTGACTTACATAATGAAGGAGATGTATGTTATTTTCTAAGGCCTCTGGAAGAGAAAACTTTCCTCAGTGGTATTTTTCTGTGCAGAATTTGAATTAATTCTTGAGGGAGGGAAAATGACATGTTTACCTGTATAGGAAAGCCTTTTTTCTGTTTTAATTGAACTTTTGTGAATTTCATACAATATATTTTGATTGTATTTATATTTCTTCTTATTTTTATACCACCCCTGCACCTTCTAAGAACTCTCCAAACAGCTCCCCCAACTGGGACAAAATGTCCAAATACTTAGAGCCTACAGGGAGCATTCTAATTCAAACCACTACAGATTTCTAGCTTTTAAAAAATTATTTATTTTCGTTTTGTGTGTATGAGTTTATTGCCTGCATGTATGGAACTGCACCTGTGTTGTGCAGTGTCAGCAGAGGTCATAAGAGCTTCTGATTCCCCTGGAACTAGAGTTATGGACAGTAGTTAGCCAGCATGTGAGCACTGTGACTCAGAGCTGATCTTCTGCAAGAGCAGTCAGTAGTCCTAACCAATAAGCCATCTCTCCAGCCCATGGATTTCTAACTTTTTGAGGAAACCGAAGAAGATATCAAAAGACAGAAAGAGTGCCAATGCTTATGGATCAGTAGGAGTGAATAGTGTGAAAATGGCCATATTACCAAGAGCAATCTACACATTCAATTAAAATTCCAAATTCTAACACAATTCTTCACAGAAATTGAAAAAAATCTCAAATTTCATATGGAAGCACACACACACACACACACACACACAGAGGATAGCCAGTATAATCCTGAGGTATTAAAGAACTATTGGGGGCATTACCATCTGTGATCTCATAGTATACTATAGAGCTATAGCTTTTATGCATGGTTCTGGCATAAAACAAGCATATTGACAGTGGTGAATTGAGGACTCAGATTTAAGTCCATGTATTTACAACCACCTGAATTTTTTACAAAGGTACCAAAAAATACACACTGTAGAAAAGACAGCCTGTTCAACTATTGGTGCTGGTCAAACTGGACAAGGGCATGTAGAAGAAGGAAAGTAGATCCCTATCTGTCACCATGCACAAAACTCACCTCCATATGGTCGAGAACCTCAGCCTAAGGCCTGCTACACTGAATCAGGTAGAGGAGAAAGCAGGGAACATATTGGAACTTACAGGTACAGCAAAGGACTTTCTGAACAGGACTTCTACAGCATAGCTATTAAGTCCAACAATTGACAAATAGGACCACGTGCAACTAAAAAGTTTCCATACAGCAAAGGACACCATCATTCAAGTGAAGGAGCAACTCCCAGAGTGGGGAAAAAGTCTTTACAGCTATAGCTCTGACAGAAAGTTAATTTCCAAAATATAGACAGAATTAAAAAAAAGTAACATGAAAAAAACACAACCAAATCAGAAAATGTGCCAAGGAGCTGAGCAGGGTATTCTCGGATGAAACACAAATGGCTGAGAAATATTCAAGAAAATGTTCAACATCTTTAGCAATAAAAGAAACATGAATTAAAACCACTTTGAGATTTTACGTGACCCCACTCAGAATGATTAGGATCCAGGAAACAGTCAGGGATGGTATGGTGGGATAGGAGGGTGCATCCATTGCTGGGGGAGTGGAAACTGCTGCCACTATGATGCAAATCAGTGTTAGCTCAGAATACTAGAGAGCCTTTCCTAGACATAAACCTTCTAAACTTCCTAGAAGTCCATAAAGGCCTGTTTCCACTTAGGCCAGAGACACAACTCAGATCTCATTGTTTTGACCAAAAATCACATAATCAAGATCAGATGAACAGAATTAAAGAAAGAAAAATAGATTTGTAAAAATAGCTACTCTGTGGCAAGGGCATATCCTTTAAAAGGCCTCAGCGGAGCCCTGCCACCTCCACTCCAGCCTGTGCAAAGCAGACAGAGCTTTTATAGTGAATGCTCACACATCACATTCTGCAATTTGCATTTGCCACATTTGAGCACTCATCTGTCCATTTATACATTTTCTAGTTATTGTATTCTAGTGATTTTGATGTAAATTACAAACATCTGTGTAATTTCTGTCAAATGCTTTAGAATGATGTTCTGTGCTTGAGTTTTTTTATCCTTTTTCCCTCTTGATATAAAATTTGCATGCAACAAAACCCACATGTCTAGGTATACCACCTTGTGAGACCCTGGCTTTACCAATGAGAACTCTGCAAACCCACAGAATACCACACACCCCAAAAGCATCCTGTGATGCTTGCAGATCACTTTTGCAATCTCACCTCAGCCTTTTGTCATTTTCCTGTTCTTCTTTTGTCTAATTTTTCTTAGTTGTGTGTGACGTAAAACAACACCATGCATTCTTTAAAATGTTTAATATGTTTAAAATCTGTAGCAATGTTCCTTTTTTTTTCCAGATATTAATAGCACGTGGTTCCTGACTGTTATGACCTGGGTGGGGCAGAAGATTATTCTCCTTTTTTGATATTTTTGAGACAGGGTCTCCCTGTAGCCCCAGCTGTCCTGGAACTCACTCTGTAGACCAGGCTGGTCTTGAACTTGCAAAGATCCACCTGCCTCTGCCTCCCAAGTGCTAGGATTAAAGGCGTGCGGCCACAACGCCCGGTGGCGCACGCCTTTAATATACACAGTTTTTAAGAGATTTCAATACATGCAAACTACAATCATATTGTTCTGCTATTTATTCATTTATATTATTGGTTTTTCTGTGCTTTGACAGGTTGTTCTTTGACAACTATCTTGATATGGATGTTCACATAATTAGCTTTCATGTTTGTGTCCATTTGGTCTGTTCATCTTTGGCCATTAATCATCTTATAAAGATGAGCTTATTTGCATCCCACAAGTATTGATGTATTTTATGTTTCTAATTCTTTTAATTAATTTTTTGACCTTCATTATTCTTCATGAACTTGTATGCATAACTTCCATTATTATGGAAGGATACTTTATATTTCCAATATGGGATGTGGGATATGCTTATCTTCCAAAAATTGCTTTTATAGCTTAATTCCAGCATGGTCAAAGTATTACACATGATTTCAGTGCTCTGACATATGTTAATATTTGTTTTATGGTCCATAAGAGAGTCCATTTTGATAAATTTACTTTGTACATTTTAAAGAATAAATGCTCTGCCAGGTCTGTTTGTATACACCTGTAGTACTAGTACTAGAACACTGAAGCAGGAGGATGGCTGTAAGTTCAAGACTAGCCTAGTAAAACTCTATCTGAAAAAAAAAAAAAAAGCAAAAATAAGGGGAGATTGTGCTTCGTTTGACTAGTATTACATTGTCCTTTCAGGGGAGTTGAGGGGATTGAGCCTGATGCACTGAATATTAACTAGGCCCTGAGAGAATATGATACTGCAACCCTACTGAAACCAAGTGCCTTTGACTATAGCAGACAGTTCCACTGATGAAGAATCAGTGTAAACCTGGGCATAGTGGCATGCACCTTTATTCCAAGCCCTCAGGAGGCAGAGGCAGATGGATCTGGGATCTCTGTGAGATCCAGGCCAGCCTGGTCCACATGGTGACTCCCAAGTGGGTGACCCTGTCTAAAACAGAAACTACAAAAGAATCCTTAGAGTCTGGGGAGATGGGTTGGTGAGGAAAGTGCTTGTCACACAAGCTTGAGGACATGAGTTCGAATCCCTAGCACCTACATTAAAAAACTGGGTTCACCTTAGAAGACTCAAAACGAGCCTTCCATTTGACCCAGTCATACCACTCCTGGGTATATACCTACAAGACACATCTTACTGCAAAGATACATGCACAGCTATGTTTATTGCAGCTCTGTTCACAATAGCAAAAAGCTGGAACCAGCCCAGGTGCCCCTCAACTGACGAGTGGATAGAGAAAATGTGGTACATGTATACAATGGAGTTCTATGCAGCGGTAAAGAGGGACAACATCATGAACTTTGCAGGTAAATGGATGGAGCTGGAAGACATTATGTTAAGTGAAGTAACACAGTCCCAGAAAAACAAACGACAAATGGTGTCCCTCATATGTGGATGCTAGTACCAATAACCCAGATATAAATATTTCTCATGGAGAGGGATGCATAGTAAAAGAACAACAACAGAAAGACTGCATCAGAAAATGGACCGAAATGGTGAATTGGGAAGGGGGGAGGGGTGGGTGAGGGACACTGGTGTATATTCGATTAATGCATATTTAATTGACATGAGTTCAACAAGTGCCCAGTTTTGCCTAGACACTGTCTACAGGATACATGGTGTTTTAGGACTTAGTAAAAGTAAATATGTGTATATTAAACAACATTGGTTTACAGACTCTGATAAAAACGGTAATGCATCCGAGTTAAATGGAGATATAATTCACTGTTGTGTAACAACTATTTATAGTGGGTCCTGATGAAACTTACTTTCTAGGTGCCACAAAGGTTTTGATATGAGAGACTTTCTTGCCTCCCCCCCAGAACAAGGAGAAATATGACGATGATGGGGTTGCTCTCCAACTGTAAATTGGAGACAACTATTATAGAGGTAATCTCTTATAAAACTGGTAAAACTGCCTTCTTTAATTGACTAATAGACATAGAACTGTGAAAAGGATTACTCTCTGTTCAGAACCAAATATAACACTAAAGTCCTTAAACTATGCGCTTAAGCAAAATATATCAATACAGGAGCTCTGACATCAGTAATGGATTATTCCACCAGGGAGATGTTGGCCAGGGGATCTAAGGTCCCACAAAAGGTAAAGGCTCCTTGCCTCTAAACTGGGATACCTGCAAGAAGAGAGGCGATAAGGCCCTGCTGCTGAAGACCTGATGTTAACATGGAAAAGATGCATTGAGACCACACATGCAAGTGTACAGATGGCCTCTGGAATACCAGAGAGTGTTACCAAGGGCCACTAAACCAATAAAGCAAATACGGGTCTCCTTGAGTCAAGCAAGACTCCACCGTCAGCACCAGCTACACCTCACCTGCCTGGAAATAATGTGCAGCAGAGGCAGCCATATGCCTGTATATCCCAAATCTAATTGGCTATTGGCTCTCTCCTTGGAGGAATGACCCATGGCTGATGCCACAAGCTTACATTCTCTACAGGTTAGGAGATATCATAAGCCACAGTAAGACCCCGTCATATTTAACAGGAAAAAATGTAGTTCGTGGATCAACATCTCATCTAAACATATATGTCTATAACAAAGTAACCTACCATAACTATTAATGCTGCTTAAATACCTATATATCTAATTGCTTGTGCTTCATTAGTAGGATCGAAAGGTTATTCCTGGACAGACTGTCAGCCCATGAAAGGAAACAGCCAGAATTGACCAGAATCCAAGACAACAGCTCCAGAGAGAGTGGACTGTTCTGCTTCTCATCCACTTGTGCCCCTTTTCTAAGCCCAGGGAATAATCTGCGGAAGAGGGGGCGTGGTAGAATGTAAGGGCTGCGATTGGGGTGAAGGGTGAAACTACAGCAATGTAGTCTGGACCCTCATTTGATTAACCTGATTGAACATACAACCCCTCACCCCCCGCTGGAAGGTGGGGCTGTGGGTGTTTGGGCACAACAGCCTGCAAATTGGTTATACATGAAGGATGCTTGTACTCATGGATTATCACTTATAGCTAAAAAATGGAAAAAAAAAACTGAGAGAGATATGCAGGACAGTCATGGCAGAATGCATGATCTCGGTTGGGGTGGGGGTGGGGGTGAAGGGAAGGGGAGATATGCCTGAACTGAATTGGAAAATGATGTATGAAATGCACAAAGCATCAATAAAAAAAATGTTGTGGAAAAAAAAAAACTGGGTTCAGCAGTATGCTCTTGTACTCCAAGAACTGAGATGCAGAGAAAGGAGGGTCCCCAGACCTTGCTAGCCAGCCTACCTATCTGAATCAGTGAACTCCAGGTTCAGTGAGAGACCCCACCCGAGAAAATAAGATGGAGAGGGAGGGAGGAAAACACCCAGTGTCAACCTCTGGCCTCCATAAATGTGCAAACTTTCACATGAATGTGCACACACACACACACACACACACACATACACACACATAACCACCTACGTACACACAAACAACATTCAATCAACAACCTAGCCCCAGATGCTTGTCTCAACACAAAAACACAAGAAATATGAAAATCTTGGACTTGTACCTTCTGAAATGCCCTAATCCCTCAATAATGGTCTGCAAAGAGAGTCAATTACATGAATCCTAGAAAAAGAATTCAAAATAATGATCATAAGAATGTTCACAGAAATAAAAGAGGACACAAACCCCTAAATTAATTCCAAACAAACACCCAAATGAAATAAGGAAATAAACACGGAATTCAATAAAGAGATAGAAATATTGGGTGGGAGGGAGGTAAACTGAAATACTGGAAATGTAAAATTCAATAAGTTGGGCTGGAGAGATGGCCTAGTGGTTAAGAGCGCCGACTGCTCTTGCAGAGGACCCGGGTTCAATCCCCAGCACCCACATGGAGGCTAAGAACCATCTAACTCCAGTTCCAGGGGAATCTGACAGCCTCTTCTGACCTCCACAGCATTGCACGACACGGGTGAACAGACCTACATGCAGACAGTACACTCATACACATAAAAAATAAATAAATAAATTTTTAAAAATATATTAAATAATTCAATAAGTCAAGTGAAAAGCTCCCCACAAGGCCTCATTAACAGAATGGATTGAAGGGAGACAGAATATCAGAGCTTGAAGACAAGCTCATTTAGACGATGACAAAGAAAAGTCGGAATAAGAAAAATAAAAATCTCATTTATGCTACATTTTGTGGATGAATCTCATCTGAATTCTGATGGTGAACACAATGACAAGCTGAGAAGAAGCTAAAGTGACATCCTGGTGACAAAGTCACACATTTGAACTCAGCAGAGGTAGTGGAGGTGAGGAGAGAATCATGCTCTCACACATTTGAGTGGATGTTTCTATGAAATAAATCTGTCAAAAATGGCTCTGTCAATCATGAGTCCTGGAAGAGGGAGCGGCTCATGGGGTTCAAGGTACACTTACTGCCAGAATATTGGCTACTGATAGATTATGGGGAGAATGAGTCATTATTCTTCAGTTTGAGTAATCACTGGTGAGCCCACCAGGCTCCAATGGATAGCTCTTGACCCATGGTCATGCAGAAGACTCTAGTGGGTCACAAAATAAGACAGTATAAAAGTGAGAGAGCTGTAAGGAAGGGGGTGTGGACAGGAGGAAGAAGACGGTGAAGGGTGGAGTGAGAGTGTTTAGTAGGCATATGTCCATGTATGCATATGCACATGTATGAAATGGTCAAAGAACAAATTAAGTTAATAAAAGGAAAGTGTTTCTTTATGTTTGACCTGAATTTAATTGTTTGAGAATTTTTCTTTTGTAAAAAAAAAAAAAAAAAAATCTGTGGAGTGCAAGTGAACGTTATCTACCAATTTATAAAAAATTTACTTTCAATATTAAGATTTTTCTTTGTATATCATATAACTACCTCAACATATGAAAACAGTAGAGAGATGACTCATGCAAGCATATTTGCAAAACAAAAATATTGGAAATAACTTATATCTACTGGTAGATGGTGCAATCAAGAGAGAGTGGTCATAAAACACAATATTATTCAGATAAAAGAGTGAGACAAGGGACCTCCTTATATCTTGTCAGAGAAAGGGTTAGGGCATATTGCTCAGTCAAAAAAAAAATAGCTGCAGAATACTGTATGAAGTGAGCTTCCATTTAGGAAAAAACATGAGGAACACGGATTAGTAATGTTAACATTTATATGAATGAAAAATATCATCAGAGATAAAGAGAAAATTAATAGGAAGAAGAAATCTACTTCATAAAATCAAGAACAAGAAGGAGATACTTTACTGTGTTGCTTCTTGTCATGTTTGGTATTTGAACTATATGAAATATATATATATATATATATATATATATATATTAGAATATATATACGTATATGAAAAGGAAATTAGAAAAGGAAATTATTCTAAAGAGGTTTACTCAGAAGGTGATAAAAACTTATATTTAGAAAAGAGGCAAGGAATCTGTACAAAGAACTCAAAAAGCAGAGTAATTCCATTAGGGGCAGAAGTAAAATGCTGACAGGTGGCAAGAGCAGCATCATAGGAGCCTGGAGGGGAGGATCAATGCTGTGTATTTCTAAGACAAAGTGTGATGCCTTGGAAGAATCTTTGGAGCCATACTGAAGAAGCCTTAACTATAATAAAATTTGGTGTGAGCCAGTTTCCTGTGGAGCTGAAAATATGTGTCATGACACATAGAAGACACAGCTCAACCAGCCGCCTTCTGGTCTCATTAGTTTACATAAGTGAAATAGTTCCATCTGCTGATAAATATTTGGGGATATTAAAAACTAACTGCACAGGTAAGACAGTACTTTGAATAAATCATAAATCACTTATCATTGTTAAAGGACATAAATGAAAAATAGCATCCCCTTTCCCAGGAAACATTGTTTAAAATATCTTTTAGTCATGTTAAGAAGCCCAAGATGCATCTGTATCAGTTATGTTAGTGTTGCTCTGACCAATATACCTGACAGACAATTTAAGGGAAGAATTATTTGTGTTGGCTTACAGTTTCAGAGGGTTTAATCCCTGGTTTCTTAGCTCCATATTTCTAGGACCAACTGTGAAACAAAATGTTGTAACAGTTGAAGCATGTGACAGAGGAGCTTCTTCATGGTAGGCAGGAAGCAAAGCAAATGCCTGCAAAGGGAGTGGCCTAGCAGAAAAGACTTGTGGATATGTACTCCGTGATCTTCCTCTAACTAAGCTCCAGTTCCTACCTTTCACCACTGTTCTAGTTTGTCTTCCATTGCTGTGACAAAACACTCTGACCGACACCAACTTGGGAAGGAAAGGGTTTATTCAGCTTACACCTCCTGGGTCACAGTTCATCACTCAGGGAGCCCAAGGCAGAAACTCAGGGCAGGAACCTGGAGGCAGGAGCTGAAGCACAGGCCATGGAGGAATGCTGTTCACTGGCTTGTTCCCCTGGCTCATGCCCAACCTACCTTCTTATACAGTACACAACAACCTGCCCAGGGTGGCACCACTCATTGTGGTCTAGGCCCTCCCACACTGCTCAACAATCAAGACAATTCCCTACAGATGTGGCCACAGGACAATCCAATGGAGCCAATTCCCCAATTGAGGCTCCCTCAACCCAGGTGTGTCAAGTTGACACTAAAGCTATCCAGCACAACCACCCTCAATAAGAGATCATAATAAGATTCTATCAAGTGATTGAATTGATTGAATAAGAGCTTTCATCACCTCCCTGTCTCTAAGAATGCTATCACAGATGCACCCAGGTGTTTGCTTCATTAACCCTCTAGTGTTTCTTAGTCCACTCAAGTTGGGAGTCAGAATGAACCATCACACTGTTCCCAGGCACTGCATTTTCTATTGCTATCATGATTGGATAAATAAGTAAATATTTTAATCTGAGGTCAACAGAGAGCATTTGTCCTTTCTGCATTGCTATGGAGAGCTTTGAAATGTCTTTTTATCTTAAAAAGTGGAAAGATAGAAAACAGTAGAATGTACCTTCTTTGGCTTGCCTGTTTCTCACATTCAGCATCCAGTTGGTTTTGTGATGATACTGCCAAGCACAAGAAGTGGCCAGGCCATGGGTAAACGATGTGAGAAGTGCTTTGGGGAGGTCATTTTTTGATGAAGAAAGGGGCACGTACCAAGGGCAGGGGCGATACTCTCACATGTGATGGACTAATGAGAATGCCAGCACCAAAATGGGGTAGGTCCCTCAGCTCCAGCCAGATCGTTCCTTTTCTTTTCCACTGTAGACGAGCCCTAAGTGGGATGCATCCCTCCTCTGGACTCAGGAGGAATATGGCAATGAGTGAAGTTTCAAGAAGCTAAGTCTCAGATAAAATTCGTGTGCTCACTTATTATTGCTCATGCCTGTGAAGTCTCTTGAGAAGGTTAACAACATCACACAATATTTGGCAGATGTTCCTGGCATTCTATGTGTTAAATTCTATCATAAAAGATCTTGAAACTTCAGACTACACTTTCCAAATGTCGTGTTTTCACCATACCAATCCTTCCTGAGATGTGCATACATGAAATTATGTCTCGTGGGGCCATGTGTTATCTTCCCCACAAGTTGAAAATATTCAAATCAACATGTGATAATAAGATGCATAAACGTAGCTCAAGGAAAGAAATGTATGTAAAATCATTTTGATGAGCAGAAGACATGACTGCTATACAACCAATAAACATGTCTTTACCCCTTTCTGAATTCTGCAAGACATAACTACACAGTCAATTAAATAGAGAACTTCTGGAGACTCCTGCCAAATTACTGAGTAACTCTGAGCTGTTGATAGCCTACTGACAGAGGAGGCTGTTTTATCATTCATCCTTCCCTAGAGCCATCATGCCCACACTTTTTCTCTTGGCTCCCCCTCAGAAAGGAGCTCCTCATTGCAATGGAACCCGATAAAGCTCTCCTTTCTTGGAGACTATCCAGGGGGACTAGATGTATATATCTCTTTGGGAGCTCTGATAGTTTGGTATGAGAGAGAAGGGAAAGCACTGAACGTGGTTAAATGGGGTTAATTCACATCCACCCTGGCAAAATCACAGTCCTAGGATTTATATGCTCCCTAACACTACTTAAAATATCTGGATATTTGAGAGGCATCCTTATGATACAAAGAGCTGGTAGAAATCATATTGTTTTCCTTAGACATTACTATATTTTCCTGATAATGATTAGAAGATAATGATGATCATACTGCTATTAGCTATTACTGTTCATTGGCAACCAGATGTAGACATTCTCCAAAGTGTTTAACTGATGTGATTTCCTTTGAGCCTCTGTCACCCCTATGAATCAGATGGTGACATTACCCTGATTTTTCACATGGGATAAATGAAGACTTTGTTAATGTCATAGAACTGCCCCCAGAACTGAACATATAATTGCTCAAAGGCAGCTTCTGAATGTGGTAGATCAGGAAGCTATGTGTTCTTAAGTCTTTGGCTCACAGAGCTGTGAAGAGGTGACATATAACTCTGGCAATTTCTGGCCAGGGTTCTGTTGGGGTGATAGCAGCAGGAACAGCGCTAAACAATTTTCCTTTTAAGGTACTGTGATAGACATGGCATGTCAAAATTCACCAAGGACTGGTTTCAAGACTTGAATTGAAGACTGTGAACAGGCTCTAAGCACTATTGGGCTTTCGGAGTACAGCTAAACCCTGTGAAGATTCCTGACAGACATCTGAAACAGGGTTCCAAGACTCTTGGTCTGATAAATGTGTTCCTGTAGTCATACCATGGTCCAAGTTAAATGTACTGAGTTCAATTAGTTTTTCACACTCATATTTGCTTTCCTTTTATGAAAGAGAGATCTGTGTTCTCAACAAAATTTGAAAGGACATTACATTTATGCATTTGAATAAGCAGCTATGAAGAGAAGAAAATAGGTTGAGAATGATTGTTTTTCTTTGCTGCATTAGATTTCCACCATTATAATAAAATACATGAGATAATCAACTTATGTTTTTCATTAGGTTTAAAACTTAGCTTTAAACCTAATTTTTGAGGCAGCATATCATATAGGAAATGCATTTCTGAGTAAAATGATCAGCTCATAACCTCCTACAGGCCCCTCCTCCCAAAGGTTCCACCTCCCCTCCCATTAACTTTTCACCAAATCTTTAGCAAATGGATCTTTGGGGAACATTCAAGATCCAACCTATAATACATCTAACTTGCCCCTGAAACAGTGCTACCTCCGTGGTGGCCATGCATGATTGGAGTCCAAGCCCATCACCTCCCACTTAAATGAATCCATTCAACCTAGGTCCATATATCATTATAAGGTTAATTAATCCTGTGTCTTGCACTGGCAAGTAGAGTCCAATTTTAAAAATAATTCCTATAACTCTAAAATGTTTAACTGTATGAAATAGGTATTATGACAAAATTATTTCTAGTGGGCTTGATAATACAATAGGCATGTGTGTTCTGAGTGGTCTGTAACTTAATCATAAAAATAAATTTTAACAATATTCAATATTTTATTGGTTGTAATGACATTGGTAATATTTGGAAACTATAATATATAACAAATAGACTATATAATATTTATTTTACAAAGCAAGTCAATATGTTGACTCAGTAGAAAACAAAGTTCAGGCAAAGAGAAACAAAGTATACATGTAAAATCAAAGTAATTGAATAACAAATCCGCAAACTTAAATATGAATTTAAAGTACCATTTTGTGTTCATGACATACTCTTTTAATGAAATATATTCCTTTGTTCCATGTAAACGTTGATAGCTGACCATTCCTGGAACAATGACAACTGTACCCAAATGTTAGACTCTAAGAACCACCTTCGATAAAATAAACCACTTCTAGTTAGAGAAATGACTGATTCGATTTCTAGAGCATGAAAGACATCAAATAAGGTTGGAATGTCTTACTGTGAGAAGGTGTCAGTTCCACAGTGGAGCAGGCCATGGAGGGAATGCACATGACGTCACTTCAGTAATGGTCGGGGACATAGAGCAGAGTGCAATTTTTAGTGTGATTCCAATTTACTCCATGCATCATATCACTTATATAGGTAGTGTGACATTACCTCCCAGCAGCCAATGCCAGACCTTTGAATCATCACATCATCCCAACTCCTGGGTGTAAACAGAAGTCCCATGACCCTCATTTGTGACTCTGGAACATGATGGCTGAAATGTTAGCACACACACACACGCACACAAAAACTCAGATCAGACACACCCACATCTTATGATACTGGAAGGCAAGGAAGATTTGTGTGACTTCAGGGTTCAAACTAATGCAACAACAGAATCAAACTTGAATGGCTTCCCAAGTGCCAAAGATGGTCCAATATGAGGATCACGAATCATGGCTGTATCTCACTCCTTTGCCACCTTCTTGGAAGCTCCAGACCAAGCAGGTAAGCTACTTAGAACACTCCCCACTGCAGCAACATTTTTGTTATCCAGTCACTAGTTGAGGGACATTTGGGTTGGTTCCATATCTTGGCTATTGTGAAGAAAGCTGCAATAAACATAGATGTGCATGTATCTTTGCAGTAGGATGAGTCTTGGGGTATATACCCAGGAGTGGTATGGCTGGGTCAAGTGGTAGGCTCATTTTGAGTCTTTTAATGGTCATCCGCACTACTTTCCATAATGGTTGTACAAGTTTACATTCCCACCAGCAGTGGATGAGTGGTCCCTTTTCCCCACAACCTCTCTAGCATTTGGTGTCTTTTGTTTTCTTGATCTTAGCCAGTCTTATCAGAGCGAGATGATATCTTAGAGTGATTTTAATATGCATTTCCTTGATTATTAATGATGTTGAACACTTTTTAAGGTATTTCTACACCATCTTTACCTCCTCATTGGTGAAGTCTCTGTTTAACTCTTTACTCCATCTTTTTAGTGAATCATTTGTTTTCTTCTTTGTTCTTTGAGTAGTCTATGTATTCTGGATATTAATGATCTGTCAGATGTATAATTGGTGAAGGTTTCCTCCCACTCTGTGAGTTTTCTCTTCACTTCCTTGATTGTTTCTTTTGCTATACAGAAACTTTTAAGTTTAATGAGGTCCCACTTGTCAGCTGTTGACCTTCCTGTGCAGCCACTGTTTGATTTAGAAAGTCTTTTCCTACTACTATGTCTTGTAGATTGCTACCAACTTTTACTTCTATCACCTTCAGAGTTTCAGCTTTCATGTTGAGATCATTGACCCACTTGGAGTTGATTTTTGTACAGGATGAGAGGTAGGGGGTTTAATTTTGTTCTTCTACATATGGTGATCCAGTATTGCCAGCACCATTTGCTGAAGATGCTACTTTCTTCCAATGAGATTTTTTTGGCCCCATTATCAAATACAAGGTGGCTGAAATTGTATGAGCTCCTTTGGATCTTCAATTTTGTTCCATTGGTCAATGGGTCTGTTTTGTGCCAGTACCAGGCTGTCTTTCTGACTATAGGTATGTAATATAATTTGAAGTCTGGTAAGGTGATTCCCCCCAACCCTGTATTGAATTTTTCACTCAGGGTTGCTTTAGCTATTCAGGGTCTTTTGTTTTTCCATATGAATTTAAAGATTTTTTCCAAGTCTGTAAAGAAGCTCATGGGATTTTAATTGGGATTGCATTAAATCTGTATATTAATTTAGGTAGAATGGACATTTTTACTATATGAATTTTTCCAATCCATGAGCATGGGAGCCTTTCCCATATCTTGATGTCGTTTTCAATCTCCTTTTTCAGGGGTTTAAATTTTTTGTTGTAGAGATCTTTGGTGTCTTTGGTTAGGTTTGTTTCCAAGTATTTTTTGAGGCTATTGTGAGTGGAAAAGTCTCCTTATATTCCTTCTCCAGTTGCTTGTTGTTGGTGTAAAGAAAGGCTACTGATTTGGGGTGGGGGGCGGGATAGATGGCCTAGTGGTTAAGAGCACCAACCGCTCTTACAGAGGGTCCGGGTTCAATCCCCAGCACCCACATGGTGGCCAAGAACGGGACTGAAACTCCAATTCCCGGAGAACTACAGTTCCAGGGGAACCCGACACCCTCTTCTGACCTCCGGCATTGTACGACATGGGTGCACAAACTTGCATGCAGACAGTACATTCATACACATACAGAAATAAATAAAAATTTTAAAAAAAGGCTACTGATTTTTATAGGTTAATTTTGTATCCTACCACTTTACTGAAACTCTTAATTGTTTCTAGGAGTTTTCTGGTGAAGTTTTTAGTATTCTTCAGGTAAACTATCATATCATCTGCAAATAGGGATAGTATTCCTTTAATTTCCTTTTCTTACCTTATTGCCCTAGTGAGTGTTTCAAGCACTATACTGAAGAGGAGTGCCGATAGGGGGCAGCATTTCTGGGTTCCTGCCTTTATGGGGAATGCTTCTAATTTTTCTCCATTTAGGATGATGTTGGCTGTGGGTTTCTTGTGCATGGCTTTGATTATATTTAGGAATGTTCCCTTCAGTCCAGTTCCCTCTAGAACTTTAAACATGAAGGGACGCTGGATCTTGTCAAAAGCTTTTTCTGCATCAATTGAGATGACTGTGTGATTTTTGTCTTTCAGTCGATTTATGTGTTTTATGATATTTATTGATTTACCTATTTTGTACCATCCCTGCATCTCTGATACGAATCCAACTTGACCATGATGGATGACCTTTTTGGTATGGGTCTGTATGCGATTTGCAAGTGTTTTGTTGGGAATTTTTGCATCTGTGTTCATTAATGAGATAGGTCTGTAGTTTTCTTTTTTGGTTGTGTCTTTGCCTGGTTTTGGTATTAAAGTGATGCTGGCTTCATAGAAGAAGTTTGGGGGATTTCCCTCTGTTTGCATCCTTCTGATAGTTTGAGTAGAATTGGTTGTAAGACCTCTTTAAATGTTTTATACAATTATGCTGTCAATCCACCTGGGCCTGGGCTTTTTTTTGGTTGGGAGGCTTTTTATTACATCTTCAGTTTCCTCAAATGTTATGGGTCTGTTTAAACTGTCAATCTCTTCTTGGTTAAGCCTTTTTGGTTCCCAGGACTTCAGATATTCCTCCATTTCTCTTAGGTTTTCAAACTTAGTAGAGTATATGTTTTTGATGTTTTCTTGTATGATTGTCTGGATCTTTTCTTTATCTGTAGTGATGTTTCCCTTTTCATCATGAATACTATTGATTAGGAGTTGCTCTTTGTTTCTTTTCGTTAACTGAGCTAGAGGTCTGTCTATCTCGTTTATCTTTTCAAAGAACCAGCTTTTGGATTCATTGATTTTTTTTTTTTTTGGTATTGTTTTCTTTGTTTCTATTTTATTGATTTCTGCTCTGATTTTTGTTATTTCTTCCAGTCTGTTGGTTTTAGGGTTCATTTGTTGTTGTCTCTCAAGTGTTTTTAGCTGTAGTGTTAGATCATTTATTTGTTCCCTTTCTGGGTTTTTTTGTTTTGTTTTGTTTTGTTTGTTTTTTTGAGATAGTCTCCCTATAGCTCTGGCTGTCCTGGAACTCACTCTGTAGACCAGGCTGGCCTTGAACTCACAGAGATCCACCTGCCTCTGTCTCCCAAGTGCTAGGATTAATGGTATGTGCCACCACACCCAGCCCCCTTTCTGTTTTTTTAATGTGGGCACTTAGGGCTATAAAGTTCCCTCTTAGGACTGCTTTTAAAGTATTCCACAGGTTTTTTTTGTGTGTGTGTTGTAATCTTTTTTTTTTGTTTTGTTTAGTCCAGGAATACTTTTATTCAAAGCCAATTTTTATTGAAGTTTTTTGTATTTCATGCAAAATTTCCAGTTAAGTCTATACCCATTCCCCCTTCCCCTCCCCGACCGGAGCTCACGCATTCTGCCAAACATGTTTTTCATCTTTTTCTCAGTCTGTGTTAAAATTTTCAATGCAGAAGTTTACTGTTTTGAGCAGAAGTTCACCCTTTCAGTCAATTCTTTGACCCAGTCTTTTTTTGTGTGTTTTTGTTGTTGTCCCTTCCAATCTGCATCACTCCAAAATATTCATATATACATCCCACATATATCTTTTAGCATCTTAAGCTTATGATTTCTTTTTTCATTGATTTTTTATTATTAAACTTTTCCATAAGTCATAAATCATTTCTCAATCTAATCTAGAGTCGCTTCCTTTTCCATGGCCCCCACCCCACCTAAGTACCTGCACTCTGCCATAAATGTCCCGAAAAAGAAAAACACTCTGTAAAGACTCCATGAATACTTTTATTTCATTCTTTATTGTTTCCCTGACCCATTCATTATTCGGGAGTGTGTTGTTTAGTCTCCATGTGTTCATGTATCTAGTCGGGCTTATTCTGGTGTTAATATTAAGCTTTATTGCACTGGGTCTGATAGAATGCATGAAATTATTTCAATCCTTTTATATTTGTTGAGGTTTCTTTTTGTCCCAGTATGTGGTCGATTTTGGAGAATGTTCCATGGGGCGCTGAGTAGATAGAATATTCTATGGTGTTTGGGCAGAATATTCTATAGATGACTGTGAGGTCCATTTGTTGTATTGTAATGTTCAGTTCCAATGTCTCTATGCTTATTTTTGTCCAGTTGATCTACCTAAGGGGCTCAGTGGGGTATTGAAGTCCCCAACTATTAGCGTGCTGGAATTAATTGATCTGTGTCTTGAGGACCCACAGAATTGTTTTTATATAGTTCAGTGCACCTGAGTTTGGTGCATACACATTTAGGATTGTGAAGTCTTCCTGGT
Source organism: Rhizomys pruinosus (assembly GCA_009823505.1). Taxonomy (NCBI): domain Eukaryota; kingdom Metazoa; phylum Chordata; class Mammalia; order Rodentia; family Spalacidae; genus Rhizomys; species Rhizomys pruinosus. Next base: position 102,007 of record VZQC01007782.1, on the reverse strand, counting down.
TAATTGTTCCTTTGATAAGGATGTAATGGCCCTCTTTGTCTCTTCTGATTGACTTTACTCTGATATTAAGTTAGCAACTCCTGCTTGATTTTGGTACCATTTTCTTGGAATATTTTTTCCATCCTTTCACTTTGAGTTGGTGTCTGCCCTTGAGGGTGAGATGGGTTTCTTGTAGACAACATATAGATGGATTCTGTTTCCTAATCCATTCTCCCACTCTATGTCTTTTGATTGGGGAGTTTAGACCATTAATATTTAAGGTTATTATTGAGAGGTGTGTGTTGCTTCCTTTCAATTTATTCTTCATTTGTATCCTTGGTCTAGGTTTGTATTTAAGCTGTTATGCTTTTATTAGTTTCCCTCTTTAGTTGGTTAGGGATAGTTGCTCCTTTCCTCTTTGGATTGCTTCAAGTATTTTCTGAAGTGTTGGGTTTTTTTGAGATGTATTCTTTCATTTTGTTTATGTCATGAAATATTTTGCATTCTCCTTCAACTGTAATTGACATTTTTGCTGGATATAGTAATCTGGGTTGGCATCTAAAGTCATTTAGCACCGGGAATACTTTAGTACTTCTGGCTTTCATAGTTTGCACTGAGAAGTCATCTATAATTCTGATGGGCTTTCCCTTAGATGCAATTTGTTGTTTTTCTCTTGTGGCTTTCAGTATTTTGTCTTTGTTTTGAGCATCTTTTGTTTTAACTATGATATGGCATGGGGAATTTGCTTTCTGGTCTTGTCTATTTGGTGTTCTATGTGCTTCTTGTATTTGTATAGGTTTCTCTTTTTTCAGTTTGGGAAATTTTTCTTCTATTATCCTGTTGAAGATCTGATCCATACTGTTGTCTAGTGATTCTTCTCCTTCCTCTATTCCTATGATGCAGAGATTTGGTCTTTTCATAGTATCCCACATTTCCTGGTTATTCCACTCCTTTTTTTTTTTAATTTTTCATAATCTTCACTTAAGCATTTTAGTTGCTCCGTGTTATACTGCAGGTCAGATATTCTATTTTATGCTTCATCCATTCTGCTTCTGAGGCTTTCTTCTGTCCTTTCCTATTGCTTGGATGAATGTTCCATTTCCTTTTTCACTTCTTTCTGTGATTTCATTGGTATTTCCATTTCCTTTTGGAGCTTGTCATCCTCTACTTGCAGCTCCTTGCTTCATGGGTCTGTTTCTTTTTCATTTCTTTTTTTTTATTATTTATTTACTTATTTATTCTTTATATGTATGAACGTACTGTCTGCATGCAGGTCTGTGCACCTGTGTCATGCAATGCTGCAGAGGTCAGAAGAGGTTGTCGGATTCCCCTGGAACTGGAGTTAAAGACGGTTCTCAGCTGCCATGTGGGTGCTGGGGAATCTAACCCGGGTCCTCTGCAAGAGCAGTCGGTGCTCTTAACAGCTAGGCCACCTCTCCAGCACAGTTTCTTTTTCATTTCTGCCTGGGGTCTTTTCAGTGTTTCCACTTCCTTCTGGAGTTTGTCATTCTCTCCCTCTAGTTCTTTTCAGAGTTTGTGTTTCTCTTCCTCTAACTCTTTTCAGTGTTTGCGTTTCTCTTCCTACAGTTCTTTTTGGAGTTTGTGTTTCTCTTCCTCTAGTTTTTTTTCATAGTTTGTCATTCTTTCCCTCTAGTTGTTTCTAGAGTTTATCATTCTTTCATTCTAGATCCTTCCTGAGTTTTTCATTTTCTCCTCTTAGTTCTCTGTTTTGTTCTTTATGTTCTTTGATTTCTTTGAATATGTCCAAGACTGTTCTTCTAAGTCCATGTCTTGGTTTCCTTCCAGGGGGATCTCGTTGTAGGGGTCTTCTTTAGAACTAGTTGAGTTCAGTGTGGATTTATTTTGAGCTTTTTCCATGTTGTTATTTTTTCATTGTGGCTTCAGCATGTGAGTTTATTTAATTATTTTGTTTATTTGGATTCTGCTGCTAGTCTCAAATGTTAATATGGAAGATTGGTTGGTCACTCACTCTCCTTCCTGCTGTTCAGTTCTTGTATGTTGGCTGTGCAACTAGAATCACTGACACTGTGCCCACTGGATTGCCAGCACCACAACTCCACCAGCTTACTGGATGGTTTGCACTACTACTGTGGGAGTTGGGGGGGGGAGTTTGGCTCCCTTGGCCCACCTTTCTCTGTCCCACCTGAAGGTGTGCTGGGCTCCTGGGAGCCTGGCTTAGAGTGGCTGGGTGACTCCTCCTAAGCTGATCAAGTTCAGGAGGCCAGGCTTGGTGCCCACCTGTTCTCTGGGGCATGCCTCTGGCACTGGCCATTGGCCTTTCCCTGCCCAACCTGAAGGTGTGCTGGGATCCTGGGCATCTGGCTTAGCATGGCTGGGTCATATTCTAAGTTCTATATGATCAGCCCAGACTACTTTACCCAGCAAAACTGTCATAGTCCAAGAGGAAAGAAAATAGTCCATGATATAAATACACTGAAAAATTCATGTCTGCCAAACCAGCCCTACAGAGATTACTGGAAGCAATACAAATGACTGAAGAAAGGAATAGCCATACCTAAGAGGCGACAGAAAGAAAACAAATGAAGCTATAATTATGTCACACAAAATAGGAGTAAGAACACAAACAGAAAATAAAATGATAGAAACCAACACACATCTTTCAATAATAAATTTAAATATCAACCACCTCAGTTTCCCAGTCAAAAGATAGGGATAAATTTATCTCTTGCCAATAATTGGGAGGCAGAAGCAGGCAGACATCTGTAATTTCAAGACCAACATGATCTACATAAAGAGTTCCAGCCCAGCTGGAGCTACAAGGGAGACCCTGTCTCAAAAGACCAAAAACAACAACAACAAAAAAGAGATTTGTAATGATGGGGGAAAAAAGAACATCTACTCTTTAGCTGTGGATGCTGTGGGGCTAAGCCTTCATTTTAAAATTGGGATGTAAAGGAAACTATTATTAATGCTTCTTTTTTCTATAAGAATTATATTTCAGAACAGCAAAGATAAGAAATCTTTTCCATTTTGAGAAAACTATAAAAATTAGTGTAATACAATCAGAAATATGCAAGGTTATAAAAATAATGAGATAATGGGTCCAGGAAAAAAAAAAGCCAATGACTGTCACCATCATTGGACAGATGCTAATGAGACATTTAATAAAGGGATGTCTGAAGCCAACCACCTTTAATCAATAAGAGAAATAGCTCAACAGTAGATCTCTAGTGAACAGGTAAGGATAGAGCTTCACCTAAAAAGTATGCTTACTCTCAAATGAGGTCGGCCAGTCCTCTGGTTCCATGATAGTGAAATGTAGAGGACAAAGAACTTATTAAAAGTCACCAGGAGTTTCAATCAATCAAATATTTCTGAAAGACAAAGTAATTTAACTGTAGATCAAAATTGGCTTTTAGTCAAGGCTTGTGTATCAGGGCAGCCTCTGTTCTTCCAAAGATTAGAGCTCCCTCTGGGCCAGGAGCAGAACACTTGATATGTCAGTCAGAGACAGAGAAAGAAAAGAGTGGAGAAATTCTGATTGGTTAACCTCAGGTCATGCCAGGTTATTTTTTAATTAAGGGTAAAAGTAAGAGAGGGCCCCCTAAAACCTGGCCTCATGTATATTCTAATCTAATTTTCAGTAAAAACTGACATAGTTTAGCATTTAATTTCTTCAAAGGTTTATTTTGATGGCTTCACATTTAGCATAAGTAATTTTGGTTTGGTCTGGTCTCTCAGGGCCTAGTATAAGAGTTCAATCCCAAACAATGGCCTTGTCTGATTTTTACTTAATAAGAGAAATACGGAGAATATTTCCATGGTGAATGAGCTTCATTCTTCAGTAGAAATAGCACTGAAGAAGGAGATCAAGGGGCTGTTAGAGATCTGAAAGGCTTATCAGTGAAATGAATGTGGACTTTGGGATTTCATTTGCACAAAGTAAATATAAGTGTACTTTTACAAAATAATGAAGAATATTTGAGCACTGGACTGACTACAAAGTCATGTTCTGAGCTGTCTGCTATTTTTATGTGTGAGGAGGATATTGCTATGCTTTTAAACATTCAGTTTATATATGAATGATATGCATTTCCTTAATTTCCATTAATTAATTAATGATGTCGAACACTTTTTAAGATGTTTTTGAGCCATCTTAACTTCTCCTGAAAAGTCTCTGATCAGATCTTCAGCTCATCCTTAATTTGGGTCATTTGTTTTCTTGGTACTTTGTGTTCTGAGTAATTTATATACTCTGGATGTTAAACCTCTGTCAGATGTGACACTGGTGAAGAGTTCCTCCCACTCTGTGGGTTTTCTCTTCACTTCTTTGATTGTTTCTTTTGCTATACAGAAGCTTTTTAGTTAAATGAGGTCCCGCTTGTTGATGGTTGACCTTAATTCCTGAGCAATTGCTGTCTGATTTGGAAAGTCTTTTTCTACACCTATATCTTGTAGGTTATTGCCAATATTTTTTTCTAACATTTTCAGAGTTTCAGGTTTAACATTGAGTTCTTTAATTTATTAAGGATTGATTTTTATGTAGAGTGATTTTTATGTATAGTTTCATTATTTTATAGAAGGTTTTATAGAAAGTTTCATTCTTTTATAGAAGATCATCCAGTTTTGCCCCCACCATTTGCTGGAGATGCTACCTCTCCTCCATTGAATGTTTTTTACTCCTTTGTCAAATATCAGGTGGCTGAAATTATATGTACTCATGTGTGGGTCTTCAATTTTATGCCATTGATCTACTGATCTATTTTTATGGTACTGGTACCATGCTGTTTTTATAACTATAGCTGTGTAGTAGAGACTGAAATCTGATATAGTAATTCTCCCTGTGTTACTCTTTTTGCTGAGTGCTGCTTTGGCTATCTGGGGTCTTTTGTTTTCCCATATGAATTTTAGGATTTGTTTTGTTTGTTTTTTCCTGATTCTGTGAAAAGGAAACAAAGGATACCAAATGCTGGAGAGGTTGTGGGGAAAGAGGAACACTCAACCACTGCTGGTGGGAATGCAAATTTAATCAACCCCTATGGAAAGCATTGTGGAGAACACTTAACAGACTCAAAATGAGCCTATCAACTGACCCAGTCATACCACTCCTGGGTATATACGCACAAGACCCATCCTACTGCAGAGATACATGCACAGCTATATTTATTGCAGGTCTCTTCACAATAGAGAAGAGCTGGAAGCAACCCGTGTCCCTTAACTGATGAGTGGATAAAGAAAATGTGGTATATCTACACAATAGATGCAGCAGTAAAGAAAGACGACATCATGAAGTTTGCAGGTAAATGAATGGAACTAAAGCCATTATGCTAAGAGAAGTAACACAGTCCCAGAAAAACAAACGATGTATGGTGTCCCTCATTTGTGGATTCTATCACCAAATCCCTATTTGTAAGGCAAACTGAATATTTTTCTTTGATTTTTAGTAAATGTGATACCTGATGTTACTTATCAACTTGCTATGTAATATAGAATGCAAAGTAATATTTTTCTTTACCTGCATACAACTCTATTGTCAAAATGTGAATCTCTAATCATGTTTTGGATTTAACCTATAGTTTATTTTCAGATGTCGTAATTTTGGTATATTCGTGGCATGTATATATGCATATTTTGGAGCAACATAAATTGGAAGGAACCACCACAACAACAAAAGACTGGGTCAAAGAACTGACTGAAACAGTAAACTTCTGCCCAAAACAGTAAATTTTCTGCATTGAAAAATTTTTAAAAAGACTGAGTGAAAGATGAAAGACATGTATGGCAGAATGAATGAGCTCTGGCGGGTAGGGTGGGAGCAAGGAATGGGGAACGGGTCTAAATTTGATTAAGAAATGTATGAAATGGCTTCAGCAAGGCATTGGATCCATTCAGCAATGGATGCAGCAAAGTTTGATTTAATTTAGTTGTCTTTGGCTTGATTGGCTTTTGTGGCTATGAGGGTGGAGTTATCCTCCCAGCTGGTATAAAACGTGGGTTTGTGTGAGTCTTGAGATCAGAGATCTCCCAAGACCACCTGAAGCACAGGTACCAGTACTGGGTGGTGGGCTAAAGAGCACCACCCCGCCCCCCTCCTCACCAACTGGGATTACCAAAGGAAGGAATGTCCAAGTGGATTGGATTCTTTGGAGAACCTTCAGAACCAAAAGGGATGAGTGAGTTGGACTTCCAATAGAAAGCCTAAAGCTTAGAGAAGTCAGCACTCCATAAGCAAGGAGTAAAGGTAAAAAGAATTGTTGGGCCCTGTGGGCCCTAGAGAATGTGGCCTACTGTAACCCCCTGAGCCTGACTAGAGTTTAGTAACCTGTCTCTGGCCAGTCACTTCCACATAGGAGTGACTCAGCATAGCTCAACCTGAAAATGCCTACAACCAATGTGGCAAGTTACTATTGACCCAAAGCTATCCCCCCCACTCTATGTATCTCCTCTCCCACCTTCTTTTCTCCACCCCTCCTGCCAAGCATATATAAGCTGCTGCCTGATCCAATAAAGTGAGTCCTAGCTTCAACAAGCTCTTGGTCTGGTGTGTTCTCTTGCGGACCATTGACACTCATCATCCGCTCAGCCCCATCCACCGAGGAGGCCGGGTGGTTCAAGCCTCTTCTCCCCTGTCCCTCTTCAGGTGATACCCCACAGTCTGGTGTTTCTGCCCAGTTACCTTTAGAAGTTCGCTGACAGGCAAATCGGTCTGTGGGTGAGTGTACCTCCATAAATTATGGAGAAGTCTGCTTCCAAACCTAAAACTGCCCTAGAATCCCTCTGAGTTCTACTCAAGAGTAGGGGCTTAAAAAGGAGAGATCCTTCCTCTGGGGGCATTCCCCAGCAGTCAGAAACGGGATGGGAACTGCATCCCCTCGGGCATGCCTGGACTCCATGGACACTATGCCTCACCCCCCTCAGCCTCCAAAAAAGGCCTCCAAGGGAGCCAGACATATTGGGCCTCCTTTGAGGGCACTCTCAGCCCTGAAGTGTTGCTTTCCCCCTTGGCCTCCAAAAAAGGCCTCGGAAGTAATTCTAGACAGGGTGCCCGAGACCTTGGCAACCCCAACCCCTTTATCTTCCCCTTGTAGCATCTCCAAATCAGTGAAGGCATGGACTAAGGATGGATATTCAGAGAAATTGTGAGAGGAGAGCTTCCTCTCCCATGCACTTGCCCTCTAGAGGTCTTGAAATGGACTCAGAGCCTGCTCTGCAATCTGGGTTCTGGCCCCTAAGAGAAGCCCCGGCTCCTGCCTTCTGGCCACAGTTCAGGTGGCAAAGGTCACAGAGCCTGGATGGACGGGCTCGCCCATGGAGCAAGCAAGTTCAAGCTCTTTTTGCTGCAAACCTTCCACAGAGGCGCTCATTTGCACCTTTGCATAGGCAGGCTTGGGTTGTAGAGTCAACTACCCAGGAATTAATCTACCAACAATGGCTTGCATGGAAACTTGTGAAAAGCCAGCCAGAGTCTAAATGTGCTTTTTAAAATTCCTCCTTAAAAATTTTTCTGTAAATAGTGTTAAAATAGTGTAACATAGTGCTTAATTCTGCTAAAGTTTCCTTTTGTCTGCTAAACTTCCCCCAAGATCTTTTCTAGAGACTGGTCTTCTTGTAAATTCCAGGCTTGTAGAGCCTGGCTTGGTGGCCCAGGCCTTTAATCCAAGTGGATGCCTGTGAGTTCAAGGCCAGCTTAGTCTACCAGGCTGGCTCCGACTGTGGGCAGGCTCTGCCTTGAAAAGACCAAAGGCAAAATATGAAACTTTCAGTGTGTAGCTGTTTGTAAATACTCTGGTTAATCTAGTCCAATGTTCGTTCTGTGCCCCTCTCCTGCTCTGGAAACAGGGGATGGCTGGTGGGGGAAGGGCTAGCTTTAAAGTATTCTGTGTTTCACTGGGAAGCATAAAGTCTAGGGCACTCTTGCCCAAGGGCAGTGCTTCATCCTTCATTGTGTTTTAAAGGTGCAGCTTTGATCCCAATACTCAGGAGACAGACTGTGGAAATGACCTTTTCTCATTGAGTATAAGACAATAATGTGATCTTCTTCCCAAATATTGACCTCACGACTTTTTTCCTTTGTACATATGTTTGTGTATGCTTGTATGTATGTGTGCATGTGCATATATGTGTATGGATGTATGAGTATTTTGTTTTAACCCCTATAACTTTCTAAACTCCTGTGTTTTAAAAAGGTCAACTATAATTCACTTTACAGATTCAACCTATACAAAACTTGGTTTATACCTTTTGGTGTTAATGATCTGTAATTGGATTTATGTAAATGTTGATATACGTTTGTACAATTATAAAAAGCCTCCAAGCTGGAACTGGCCCCTCCAGCTCAGATGCAGCTTAAACTTCTATGGTCATTTGTGTAATTTGTCTTGGTTAAAAAATTACTGATTGTACAAATGCTGTTACAGTTAGCTACTTTATGGGTGTATGGTACCACTATCAACTACACTCCCTCAACGCCCAAGACAAAAACTAACATTGGTTCTAAGCAATAATCTTATTTTAATTTAGATATAATTTAAAGTTTGGTTAAATGTGTATTGTAAAACATTTAACAACTAAGTAAAGCATCTTTAAAACAGGATTTTGTGCCAGGCCTGAAAAATAATACCTCCAAGGACTGAAAGGAAAATGCTTGTTATAAAACCATTTTATAAGATTTATAGTGATATGTTTGAAATAAGTATTATACATTTATACATAGGTATTTCAGTAGATATTTATACAGAAATACAAATAAATAAATAAATAAATAAATAAATATAAGTTAATGAACTTGATTTCTCTGAAGTCACAGTCTAGTAAAAGAAGTTTAAGGAAATTTTTGCTATTGTCCTAACACTAGACTCTATACCCGAGCCCTTTAACCTGTTCTCAGATAGCCTTTATGTGGTCAACTTGCTGCCTAACTTGGTAGAAGCTCATATTAGGTTGGATTAACAAAGAACCAGCCCTTTTTTCCTTTAACAACTTAGAGGGCATCAAAATCTATCAGGATTCCTTTCAAAAGGCAATAAACTGGCTGATCAGCTAGCCTCAATGCCTCAATGTAATACACTTATGGAGGCAACACAATTCCACCAACTAACCCATGCTAACTGGAGAGGACTTAGGCATAAATACCACCACGTAGCAGTTAAAGACCTTAAAAAAAAATCATTCGCACCTGCCGGTCTTGCCAGCCCTTCCTTCAGATTCTCCCCCTTCAAACCTTGGGCAGCAACCCCCAAGATCTCCAGCCTAACCACCTCTGACAAATAGATGTTACCCACTATGCCCCATTTGGAAAACTTAAACACATTTTTGTATCAGTTGACACTTTCTCACACGCGTGCTGGGCATCAGCACATACAGGAGAAAAGACCAAACACAATCTGAGATCTCCTGAGGCCAGCAGAAGGAAGAGCAGGAGACAGGTAGGAACTGGGTGCCTCAGCAAATTGATTGTTGATCCCTTAATCCAGCTGTCTTTGGCTTGATTGGCCTTTGTGGCTGTGGGGTCGGAGTTATCCTCCCAGCTGAGATTGAAGGTGTGGTCTTTGGCTTGATTGGATTTTGTGGCTGTGGGGGCGGAGTTATCCTCCCAGCTGGGATTAAAGGTGTGGTCTTTGGCTTGATTGGTTTTTGTGGCTGTGGGGGCGGAGTTACCCTCCCAGCCGGTATTAAATGTCGGCTTGTGTGACTCTTGAGATCTGAGATCTCCTGAGGCCAGCAGAAGGTACTGGGGTGCGGGCTGAAGAGCCCCCCCCCGCCCACTTGGATTAAGAAGAGGCATCTGAAGGAGGCAAGCAAAGCAAGCCTTCGACACAGTGAAGAGGCATTTAGAAATCAAATTGGAATACAGGCAAAGAGAAGCCCATATGCCAGGATTGTGAAGAAGAGACAGCACAGAAAAGGGGTAGGATAATCCCGTGCCAAGCTTTACCAACCCTATGGAAGACTCCTGCAGTGGGATCCCTCTGGGGATGCCCCAGGACACAGACATCAGAATCCCAATTGGGCACATATTTAAAGAATTACAAGATTATAAAGAACAAATCAAAGAACTAAGAAAAGAGAATGAGGAACTCAAGAAGGACCTAGAGAGAGAGAATAACAAGCTCCAGAAGGAAGTAGAAACACTGAAAAGATCCCATGCTGAAAAAGAAAAAGAAACCAACCAGCAAACAAAAGAGCTACAAAAAGAGATCGAGAAGCTCCAAAAAGAAATAGAAACACTAAAGAAATCAGAAGAGGAAATGAAAAAGGAAATCAAACACTCATCCATTCAAGAGGAAAGGAATGAAAAAAGCCTCAGAAGCAGAATGGAGGAAGCAGAACAAAGAATATCAGACCTGGAGGACAACACAGAACAACTAAAAACCTCAAGGAAAGATTATGAAAAATTTAAAAATACACAAAAATGGAACAACCAGGAGCTGTGGGACACTATGAAAAGATCAAACCTCCGCATCATAGGAATAGAGGAAGGAGAAGAATCCCAAGAGAAAGGTATTGATCAGATCTTCAACAGAATAATAGATGAAAACTTCCCCAAACTAAAAAAGGACAAACCAATACCAATACAAGAAGCACATAGAACTCCAAACAGACAAGATCAGAAAAGAAATTCTCCACGCCACATCATAGTTAAAATGCTGGACACCCAAAACAAAGACAAAATTCTTAAAGCGACAAGAGAAAAACAACAAGTGACCTATAAGGGGAAACCTATCAGAATAACAACGGACTTCTCACAGCAAACGATGAAGGCAAGAAGAACCTGGAGCAAAGCATTCCCAGTGTTGAGGGACAATGGATGCCAGCCCAGGTTACTATACCCAGCAAAAATGTCAATCATAGTGGAAGGAGAGAGGAAAATCTTCCATGACATAAACAACTTGAAAGAATACATGTCCGGAAAACCAACCCTTCAGAGAATACTTGAAGCAATTCAAAGAACAGAAGAAAGGAGCAACCAACCCCAGGCACCTAGAAGGAGAAATCAATAAAAGCATAACTGCAGAAGTAGAAACCTAAATCAAAACCGCAGATGGATAATAAGGCAAAAGGAAGCAACACAAACCTATCAGTCATAACCTTAAATATTAATGGACTAAATTCCCCAATCAAAAGACATAGACTGGGAGACTGGATTAGGAAACAGAATCCATCGATATGCTGTCTGCAAGAAACACATCTTACCTTCAAGGACAGGCACCACCTTAAAGTGAAGGGATGGAAAAAAATATTCCAAGCAAATGGTACCAAAAAGAAAGCAGGTGTTGCTATTTTAATATCGGATAAAATAGACTTCAAAGTAAAAGAAATCAGAAGAGACAAAGAAGGCCATTACATTTTCATCAAAGGAACAATCCACCAAGAAGATTTCACAATTATGAATATATATGCACAAAACTCTGGTGCACCAAACTTTATAAAGACAATTCTCCAGGATCTCAAGGCACAGATTAACCCCAGTACACTCAAAATAGGGGACTTCAATACCCCACTGAGCCCTTTGGACAGGTCAACAAGACAAAGAATAAACCTCAATAAAAATATTAGTTTAAGAACTAAATAAAAGACCTTTAAAAGTATTTGATTTGTTTTTAAGATTCAAATTAATTAAAATTCTTCTTTGAATGAAGCTTGACTCGAAATTGAGAGCCTAATTTAAATGTACACTTTTCCAGTTTAAAGATAGCTAAGCATATCTTACCATTTGTATCTAGTTCTAATCACATATATTTTCATTTAAACATATCTATGAAAGATTTGAAATCTCTTATGGCCAACCCATCACCACTTCAGCATGCCAGCTTTTAGCCTAGAAACATGCATTCTCTTCAGGTATTCAGTTTTTAGCACAGTATTCAACACAGTGTAAGTGAAGCAAATATCTGAGCAATCAATGAATTCAAGAAAGAAATTAGAAATACTCAGATCTATTTAGAGGGGAAAAGAAAATATTTAAGGGAGAAGCATCAAATTCATTTATATTAAAGAAAGAAATACATACAGGGATGCTAGCAAAGAAACAAATTTTAAAAATTTAGTTCCATTAATATATAATGAAAAAATGAACATTGTGTTCAAATGAGATAATGAGTTGTTTCTTTTGCCAGTTGAATAATGTTAATTAGAAATGTCTCCAAGCCAAACAATAACAGAAAGGAAATAAAGCAGTATCAAAGGTACCTTTAATTACAGACTGACTTGTGCTTTCCCAGAGCAAAGTAAAATTGTTCTTTAGCTGCCACAGGAATTAAAGCCGAGCCTTGGTCTAGGCACTTTAGTCTGCCAAGAAAATGGGATGCTATCTACTTCAGTCTGTTCAGAGTGAGAACTGGCTAGCCTAGAGCCAATTCCCTGGAGCGCATTTAGACCTCCGCACTACACCACCGTACATTCATACATTTCTGATTATAAATTACTTGCTGGGCGCGTCTCCAAACTAGAGTTGTCCACAACTGAGCTTCAGATCCACAGCTGTATTAGGAAAGAGTCATTTTCCCTGAGCTCCAACACTTCCACCTGTAAGGCCCCCACTGTAGTCGTGACCAGCTTTACTTTGCCTATTCTTCCTCTTCCAGGACCAAACATAAGGCAACTAACTACATGTTGTCATTGGAGAAGTTGACAACGTTTGCGTATAAAACGTAGCTCTTGTGGGCTCAAATTAAGGGCACTGACTGAAACAGCATGACCTGGAGCTCCTGGATTCCATGGAGATTCTCTGGGCCTGATGCAAAGCGCCTAATCTTAGGAGGCTCAGAACACCTTGTCCCCCTGGAACCACTAAAATTGTCATTGCTTCCTGTGCTCGAGACCTTTCTAGGTTTTTATTTGGAAAGCAGTCTACAGCCCCTAGGAATGAAGATCCTCCATCCACATCTCCATCCTCGTGCCTGTCAAAGGTCAGCTTGAGTAAATGTCAAAGCATTCTACCTAGTGGTCTTACACATATATGTTGCTTATATATCATTAAAGCACAGGTATTCTATTCTTTTTCTTTGATTACCAGAACACTCATTTTTAAATTCAAGCCCAGAAGAGCAAGGCATTACAGCAGGAAAGATTTCAGTGTACCCCACAACTATACCATATGGATAGCTTCCTATTCTTTCTGAATGGCTGGTCTATAAAAGAATGCCTTACCCACGAATTAGATCTATTTTCTGTAACCAGTCTTGGATGTCACTTGCCCTAAGGCAGATTCATCTTTATGTCGAACATTGATCATCAAGAGTGTTCTGTAAAGAAAGCCAGCATTTGTCTCTAGCATTATATATTAGAAACAACATTCATTAATTAAGTTATTAGCTTTGCTGGTAATAATTTATAGCCAAGTTCTAGGTCCGTTAGATTAGTAAGATGTTAGATATTTTCTCTATAGATAGTCATGTCCTTGGAAAGATATCAATATAGTCTAAGTTAAATATCATGTTTACATATCCATATTCTTTGGCCATTTTCCTGGAGTTTTTCTTATGAATGATAATTTAATTTCTGTAATCAAGAGAATCCTTTGAAACTCAGTTGTGTCCTCTTCAATCTTTCCTTTGTCAACTTCCTTTTGATATGCTAGTACCTAACATACATCTTTCACAATGGTCTTGAAAAATGTATCTTGCTTACACATACGGCTGGTTCCTAAGTATATTTTTCTCTTTCTTCTCTTTCACATTGATACTTAAGCCTGGATATCCTAACTATCATGGGTGTTAATATGATCCCGCAGTGTGTGTATTCAGAGTAGAAATGAGGTGACATTCGATGCCTCAGTGAGGCATTAGAACTTTGATTACCACCATAGGTCTGTATAGGAAAGTTCCTTAATCACATTCATCTATTCTCTTTCTTGGGAAGCTGTGGACCCTGTTGCCTTCAAACCAGCTCTTGGAAATCCACCCTTAGTTATGCTGTTTTCATTTCCCTATTTTTATCTAATACAATTATTTTTAGAAATTACATTTATTCATTTATTTGGAGGGGGCATCGTGTGTATGTGTCACAGCATGTCAGAAGATGTCTTGCAGCGGGGCTTTGTGGCACATGCCTTTAATCCTAGCACTTGGGAGGCAGAAGCAGGTGGATCTCTGTGAGTTTGAGGCCAGCCTGGTCTACAGAGTGAGATCCAGGCCAGCTGGGGCTACAGGTAGACTCTGTCTCAAAAAGACCAAAAAGTAAAAAAAAAAATCTTATCAATAGCACCCTTTGGATATTTTTTCCTTATCATCTGTTATCGAGAGTTTATCTTTAAATGTTTAAAATGTCTTTTTAATTCATATTTTGTTTTATATTTAATAAAAAATGAAAATGTTTAGAGCTACTAATTCCAAAATAATGTGAATTTATCTTTTAGCCATTTCAGTAATTTTTTAATTTTTGTTTTCTACTTTTTGATAATTTTAAGCAAAATGATAATTTCATTGTTTTTATATTCTTTTCATTCCATTGGAATTGATTAGATTGGATTATCAAATGTTAGGACTTCAACTGTTCTTCCTCCTAGAAATCTTGACTCTCTGTCTTATTTTTACTACACAGTTAATGATAAACACTATGCAATTCCCCTTAAAAGTGCAGGAGAACTCTTTAATAGGCTCTGCGTATATTGATAAATTGAGCTAGAGAAAGCAAAAAAATATCTTTAAATTTTGTCTGTTTACATAAAAACATTGCCAATGACAGCATCTTGATATAAGAAATGTGCTTGAAAAACCTGTTTTGATGTTCTGCATGTGAATGATTCTAATATAGATTTCCCCAGACATTCCTGTGGGAAAAGAGGCTGATATCAAAGATCTATCAAATGTTATAAGTGCTGACAGGAACTTCTGAATTAATCTTCTCGCTAAGAGGTAAGTAGAAATTCTAGAAAGCACTGACAAAGTGGTGAATTAGTCATAGAATCCTCTGCATGATACACTAAGCCACTTGTTCTCTAGTCTACTGCCATGGGACTGTGGGCATTCAGTGTGTGCAAGGAGTCATTTAACGAATCAAGAATGTCTCCTTTGCATAGAGTAGATTTGGTAAGAGCAATGATTCTTTTCCCAGAGTTATATCCAGTTTGATCCAGGAGTTAAGCAAGAGAGCCATGTAGGTACTAAGGACAAAATTATTTTTCCTCATAGAAATGCCCTCAAGTATTTAAAGCATTACACATGAATGTCCTCAAGGCCCAGTGACCATTTGGAATAGGTAAACCAGCATCGTATTTCCAAGAGTACTCAGCCAAACTTGAATTCTCCCTAGGAGCAAGCTTGTTCAGTGGAGGATTTCAGCTGAGTTTAAATGTGCTGCCCTGAGAGAAAGATGCAGGACAGTTATGGCAGAATGCATGACCTGGGATGGGGTGGGGGTGGGGTGGGGAGGGAAAGGGAAATAAGCCTGACCTGAATTGGAAAAAATGTATGAAATGCACAAAGCATCAATAAAAACTAATTTTAAAAAAAAATGTGCTGCCCATTCAACTGTAGTGAGCAATTCTTCTTGATCTCCCAGCTCTCAAGGGCCCTTGGATGAATAGCCCCTGTTCCTGCCAGTGCTTCTGACAGGTCACCTCATGTTTTCATTAAACAGATCCATTTATGTTTAAAATTGATTTTTTCTTCTTACACCCAGGATGAGAAACAGAACTTGTTGTACTGATGATCTGGCCTTTAAAAATTTATCAATGTTTGAGAGAGTGTGGCATTCTGTAACCTCCTCAAAATAATCAATGCAAAATTCAGGCTACAGACACCTATCTCTAGAGCAGCCTGATCAACCCGTGCCAGAATCTTACCTTCCAGAGGGGGAGGGGACACAGAGATTAATCACAGTCACTTGAGATGGGAATCGTCCTGAATTGCATGATGTGAACAGGTTCAGACTGCTGTAGATTATAGATCCACTTCCTGTCAGTAAATGATTGTTAGATAAAGCACAGGTAAGCAGTAAATTTAGCCATTATTCTTCATATGGTTATGATACAATCTTATATGTTTATGTAGTATCAATGACTCACTACACATAGAAAGAAATTCTGTATGACTCACATCAGGAATCATTTTCATCAAACCTTTCCTAGGAAAAATGTTTGCAATCAAGCCAGCTCTTTCCTAAAGCATAGTCCCCTCATTATCAAGGCACTGTTCTCTGTAAAAAGCACTGACCCCACAGGCTGCTTGGTAATGTTAGTCAAAGCCCAGCTACAAAAGTGAAGCATTTGTATGGATGAGAGAATATCTTTCAGAAGACGATCTAGAAAAGTACTAAGATTAAAGAAATATGTCATATTGTCAGACAAAATACTTTTGCTAATTTTTCACATTCATTATTGTGCTTTAGTTTTAAACTGACCTGTATTTCATAAATGCTAAGGCTTTGGAGCTATAAGACACTCATTCCTTCTCTATTCATTTTATCTAATAAAAACCTGCCTCCATTACTTAAACTATTAAAATTTCAATATACCTCTTTCATTTTCAGTAAAGATCTTTCTAGAAAACGTTGCATCCTATTAAATGACTGAATGCCTTGGTCATCCTTTTGTCACTATGACACACAACTGAGATACACCAAAGGAGGAAAGGCTTGTTTGACTCAGGGCTTCAGAGGTGTCAGTTCTTGGGCCACCATGTTGATACAACACAAGGCAGTAGGAGGGGCATAGAGCAGAAAAACTGCTCCTCTCCTGGCAGTCAGAAATCAGACAGCGAAAGGGAGACTTGACAATCTCAAAAGCCCTGATATGCCATATCCCCCAGTGAACTAACTTATTCCACTAAGCCCTACCTTCACCACTTCCTAAAGGTGCTACTGCCTGGGGGCCCAAATCCTTAATGCATGGGCCTTTGGGAGAATGCAGAAGTTCCAAACTATAGCAATGAATAAGCAAAAGCAGAGATAATAGATGTGTAATCATAATATTTAATAAAAAAGAAAAAATAATAATTATTCTATATTATCACTGTTTAGCCAAGACCTCTGAAGATCTAATACTAGAATCTAGTTTTTAGTGTCTGCCTTTTATCTATCTATAGGCCCTGAAAAATTAACTATGTGTCTTAACAATTTTTCAAATATTTTTTGTCTTCTTTACAAGGAGTGGAAATCCTGGTATAAATTAGTAAGAAATAAAAATAGTAAATACAGAAATAAACAAATGCTCAAAATTATTCAGATCATGAACATTTGTAGTTAATATCAATCATGTATCCTAGGAGGGGGAAGGGTTGTTTATATTCAGATCTTCTGGGTACATGCTTACTCTGAACATGGACCTACTGACATTAACAAGGGCTCTGTGTTCTGAGAAAGTGGTCTGCTGATAGCAGAGGATAAGAGTTTGGCTATAGATCACATCAGAAAGGGTTAGCCAAAGATTTACGCAAAGAAAGCCTGTTTCAGACTTGGCAGTGCTCTGCACGGAGCCAGTGCTTCTAGTGTCCTGCTGCCTTGGGTGTCTGCTTTTTCTCAAACTACAAAATCAGCAAAACCAACTCTCTTTGCAGTTTGGAAGGAAATAGCACTCACACTGACAACATAGGCATTGTTGGAGTCCAAAGTTTGTTTTAAATAAATATATGTGGTTAAGCACAATCATCTAACTTAACAGACTGATAAGTCGCCCCAGAAGAAAGTGAAGAAAAATCAAGAGAGGTCGGAAAACCTATGACTGAATTTAGGCAAGAGGGATTCCTGTGAACCAGGGCCCAGCCGGCTCCCTCAGACCCATTACAAAAACCAGAATGCAGTGTGCATGAGCAAAGGAGACTGCTAAGAAATAATGCTTTGATGGTTCTGCAGTCCTCAAAGGGACCATTTAAGTAAACCATGTATACTGGAGAATACAGATTTGGTTTAACGTTAAATGTAGATCTTGGGAAAAATATCTGAAGCAAATGTGTGGGCTTTTATGTACTTTTTTTTAATTGTGAGCTTTACCTTATAAACATTTTCCTCATTTGGTATAAAAGATATTAAGGGAACCTGTCTATTGGAAAATTCCCATTTTGTCATACAGCTGTGACTTCAAGACTTTATTAAATTAGATGAAAGAGAGACATAGAGAAGAAAAGAAAAAAAATAGGAAGGGGGAAGGCACTCTAAGGAGACAGGATAGAGAGTCCACGCAGTAGTTATGGATTATACAAATGCCCCTCCATTTCCAAACTACTGAACCCTAAAATGTTAATGTATGATTACGAGGCAATAGATAGCAAGTTTTGGAAGTGTGACATCTCTTTCCAAATCAGTTGCAAACTATTTTTCTGCCTTTTGTGGCACAATGCACATCCAGGTCACAAGTCACGTTTGTTACTCTAGCGATGAACTTAACTTTAAAGGAACTATGTTGTTATAATGTGAATCTCTCAATGGGCCCTAGAATCCACCCACCAATTATTTTCAGACTCTGTAATTACTGTATATGGGTGGAGAGTATGTATCCATATTTTAGAGTAATATGAAATTAATGGAGGAAAATGTGAATTCCTAAGCATAAAAAAAGACTGAGAAAAAGATACAGGACAGTTATGGCAGAATGCATGATCTGGGATGGGATGGAGTGGGATGGGGGGAAGGGTTAGGGGAATATGCCTGAACAGAAATGAAAAATGATGTATGAAATACATAAAACATCAATAAATAAATTTAAAAATAAACACCCATCGAGGTCTCCCCATGATGACTGCATTTAGGAGGTGCATCCATGTTTAGATGAAGCAAAATCTTGTTTAGAAAGCAACTGGCCAGCACACTCAACAAAGGGTCTGGATCAGAGAACATTTAAAAAGAGATTCTGGGCCTGGTGAGATGTCTCAGTGGTTAAGAGCACTGGTTGCTCTTGCAGAGGACCTGGGTTTGATTCCCAGCACCCACATGGTGGCTGACAACCATCTGTAACTCCAGCTCAGGGGAATCCAATAGCTTCTGACTTCCACAGGGCACTGCATGGCACAGTTGTACTTACACGCATGCAGGCAATACACATCCACACAAAAAGAATAAATGAAAGGAAAGGAAAACGATTCAAGCATTCGTGCTCCCACACTTTAATTCACATTGTCTTTTAATTCAACCTAGTTCTTTTGCACAGAACTAGGAAGGCACAGATCTAGAGCACAACAACTGAAGCTGTGCCCTGCACAAAAGCCCACAAGCTTTTAAGCCAGTGGGTTCATTTTTCACACCCGCCTGCTACATGTGAGTGCTTAGCACAGATAAAATCCTGTCAGTTCACTGTAAATATTATTGTTTCATGATGAACAGCACTGGAGGAAACTTGGAGACAAGAAGCAAAGATGGAAAAATGGAAGAGAATGTGAAATGCAGTCCCCCTGGCTCTCTCTGTGCTGGATCACATTTCCCTTCAGCTGCTTTCTCTCAAGGCATTTCTGCAGAGGGTATCTAACTTCTGACACCCATTTAGCCCCCAACTCTTCCAATGCTTCATCTAAAAATCTCTGTTCCACTTTTCCAAACTACATCTGGTATGATACCAATGTAATCAAACAGATGAAGTCATTATCCTCGGATAAGAGCATCTAACTAGAGTTAGAGCTAGCCACTCCCCATGAGGTTATAGCTATTAGGTCTAACCAACCTAAAGAAAAAACAGAGATTAGAGCTGGAGAGATGACTCAGTGGTTAAGAGCACTGGCTGCTCTTGCAGAGGACCCAGGTTCTATTCCCAGCACATGGTGGCTAACAAGCATCTGTAACTCCAGTTCCAGAGGATCCAACCCCCCTCTTCTGACTTCCACAGGCATTGTACAACATGGGTGCACATATACATGCAGACAATACACTCATACATGTAAAATTAAAATAATGGATAAGATATTTTTAAAAAGCAAAGCTTAGAAAATAATAGATTTGTTTAAGTGTGCAAAAAAATAAATATGATAGTTCATGGAGTACAAATAACTATAAATACAGAAGGAAACAGTCAATCTGGTTTTTTTTTTAATGTTTGTTTCTTAATCTGTTACAAGGAATGTTCATGATTGTTTTAAGTACAAGAACTCTATTATATGCCACATGCAAATGTTATGTCACATACAGAGGACAAAAGAAATGATGGCTAGTAGTTTTTATATGATCCAGGAATTCCATCCTTATTGGCTTTACTAGCTAGCTAGTCCTCTCTCCTGAATGCTAGAAACATTGTTCAGAGTCGTAAAGGAAGAGAGGAACAGCACTCCAACGAAACCTCCTTAAGAGGCAAACCTTTGCTTCTGATCAGAAGGGTACACAACTCACAACGGAGGGGTAGAAAAACAAGGACTCCAAATAGGGGGTACGGCAGGTTCTTGTCCTAACTCCTAATGCAGTAGTACTGTGTTTTTCTCCCATTGGCTCTGGTCCAGCCTCACAGTGTTTCTCATTTGGCTAAGGTCTGTCAAAGGAAGAAAAGGAAAGCAGGGTGGAGCAGTTGACCAGTTGACCAAATAGGAGGAAGGGCTCAGCCTTCCCCTGACTCCCAGGCCATCAATTCCTAAAATGCACCAGAACATTTCTCCTTCTTTCCTAACCAAAGTTCTATAGTGTGGGTGTTACGGATGATCAAAAGATTAGAACTCCTCATAAATCACAAGTTTTTGTAGGGTGGGGAGGAGGTAATTAGAACATTAGAATTCTTTGTAACATGTTTTATAGTGTTTGAAAGAAAAGATTAATATTTGATGTTTTTACATGAAAACTGCTCTTCTTGCCTGCTACTGAGCCTCCTCTATATCAGATTCTAGGAATGAGCCTTCCTAGCTATGAGGAGCATTAATATTTAATAAATATTATGTGGCCTCTGCATGCACAAATTGCAATGCTTGGCTCACAGGAATATTGGTGGATGAAAAGTTCCCAGAAAGATTCTGCATCTTGGACTGACCTTCCTGCAAGGCTGACCAACTGAAGAGCATTTCAATGACTGGGGAGAGTCTGGAATGTTGCTGATCCAGAGCCTATTTACCTTTTCTCTAGAGCCATATTTAGCCATAAATAGCCACTCTTTGCCCACCCCTGTTTCTGACTTCATATTCTTGTGACAACAGGATACATTAACCTAACAACAACAGAAGCAGTTCTCACCAATCAAAAGGCTGTGAAAGTCATAGGATACCATCTGAGACCTATACAGAGATTTCTCTTTTGCTATAATTGCCTACCTACTGTTTCTACCAATGTATTTGAAAAGTGCCCTTATTTATGACTTCCTTTTTTTGTTGGTCTGTTAATATAAAAATTTCATGAAACTTTTACCATGTTGGAACATGGCATTTGGGGTAACCTGAATCTGTGTTCCCATACCATGGTTGTTGTGGGTCAGAAACCAAGCACACCAACACTGGAAAATTTCAAGGAAGATTTATTATGGCACACTGGACTGGCCCCCACTCTAGAATGAAGGCAGCAACTCGACCTTGGGGTTTGGGGATATATGTAGTCACTTGTTTACAAGGGTGATATTTAACCAGTTTTAAACAAGCACTTTACAGAGCAGAAGTATTTGATTACCATAACAAGCATCTTACATAAAGCAGAAGTATGGTTAGTTAGCTAACCTTACCACACCTTAAGACTATTTGCTTGAGAATAAACCATAATGCACCTCTGAATACTGTGCCCTAGGGCCACCCCTGAGAGTTCTCCAAACCAGCCAGGTGTGGTGGCCCACACCTTTAATCCCAGCACACCTTCAATCCCAGCACAGCAGAGGTTTATGTTAAGGTCAGAAACAATTTCTGAACAAAATGGAGCTCATCTACCCCACCTTATAGTCTGGTTCATCTCAATGGCCACTTGTATTTGACTCAAAAATAAACTCTCTCTTATCTCCTGAAAAAAATAGTTTCCAAAAGATACCTTTTTTTTTATTTTGGAGTCATTTTTTAAATTTTTATTTATTTTTTGTATGTGTAGGAATGTACTGTCTGCATGTAGGTTTGTGCAACCATGCCGTGCAATGCTGCGGAGGTCAGAAGAGAGTATCAGATTCCCCTGGAACTGGAGTTAAAGATGGTTCTCAGCTGCCATGTGGGTGCTGGGGATCGAACCCAGGTCCTCTGCAAGAGCAATTGGCACTCTTAACTGCTGAACCATCTTTTGACCCGTGCTCCTTTCAATGTTTGATGGCAAAGTGTCACTTTAAAGGTTTGACTTTAAAGCCTTGCTGCTCTTATAGAGGACTTGGGTTCTGTTCCCAGCACCTACATGGCAGCTCACAGCTGTTTGTAACATCAGTTCCATAGGATCCAATGCCCTCTGTGGACACCAAACAAGCACATAGTATATACATACATACATACATACATACATACATACATACATACATACATGCAGGGAAATATTCATACATATAAAATAAAAAAAATCATTAAAGGCAAAAATCTATAGTAAGCATCTTCTAGTATCATCTTTGGACTTTGGATTATAACAATTCACAGACACAGTCTCAATTATTTGTAAGTACTCGGGAGCAACAGCATCCAGTGACAGCTGCCCAGTTGCTCCTGGTGTTATATATAAGAGCAGTGAGGGTAGCTTTACACAATAATGACTCAATTTCTGCTGCAAAATTCTGTGTCTGAAATTGGCTTTCAGTGTTGGGTATAATAGAGATTCAAAAAATATTCATGGTTGTTTTTGAGATTCAAATTTGAAAAAAAATAATCCAAGGCTGAGTCTTCACTAACACAATACTGAAAGTCATAAATAATAGGGAATTCTGGAGACCATCTTACCTCTAGGATCTGAGAAGAATGCTCTCAGCTCATGCAGCCTTGCCTGAGGTGGAGGAGGGGCAAGCAACCGGTTTAGAGTAGCTAATTGCCCCATAAGATTACCTGGTAAACACTGTAAAATCTCTAGTCTATCTGTTTAAATATCTATCTTTTCTCTTTCACTGATTAATCATCTGGTCATGTGACTGAAGGCTGGTTCACCTTAAGTCATGCTAAATAGATGAGTGGAATGCCTAGTGTGTTAATGAGATAGTGAATTTTCCTGCCTGGAATCCACTTCCAAGTGCTCTGGATCCTGCCACAGACATGTAAAACTCTGTAAATCTGTAATCTGTCCTCTTCCTCTTCATATCCCTTCTCTAAACATGCTTTCTCTAATGCTTTCGGCTACCCTAGCTTCTTAGATTCCTTTACTTTTTCTCTAAAACCTCCTTCTCCCCACCATGTGGCTGCCAGTCAGCCAAGCTTCTGACCACCATGCAGGGAGCCTGCATGGCATCATGGTTTTTTTCTCTTCTCCTTCCCATTCTCCTCCCTTCAGATGATACTACTGTTCACAGATTGAATAAGATGAGGAAAAAGATAAGCTACTCAGTGTTGATTGTTTAAAGAAAAATGAAAGGGGGAGCTGGAGGGATGATGGTTCAGTGGTTAACCAGTCACTTCCTTCTCTTGCGGAGGACCAGAGTTCAATTCTTAGCACCCACATGGCAGATAACAACTCTCAGTGACTCCAAGTCCAGGAGATCTAAGTCCCTCTTCTGGCCTCTGCCAGCATTGCACTTACATACACGCAGGCAAAACACTCATACACATACAAATAATTTGAAAAGAAAAAAATGGAATTGAGACAATGTGGAGCTAACTGGAGTGTGGACTATGGAAAATGGAAGGGCCAAGATAACAACAGAGAAACCCAAACCTGGGAGTATTTGGAAGGACAGGGGTCCAGGCAGAGATCTACACCATTGCTATGGCACCAAGTTTTTAATGCAGGAAGGTTGTATTGTCATGATTTTCTCATCTTTAAAAGTGGTGAGCTTGTATTGATCTGCTATCAAATCTGAAGTTTTTCATCCTACAACATCTCTTTGTCTCAAGAACATACAAAACAAGTAAATAAGATGTTTTTGAATAAATATTTTCATTCTATTTGCTTACCTACAATCACTTTCACAGAATTCTTAAAATCAAAGATTCTCATGCTTTCTATGAGAAATGGTCAGCTATGAATAATTTTCTCAAAGATGCTCATTGCATTATGATTTACAGACATATATATTAGAATAACAATCCCCATCATTAATCAGTCTGAAAAGTCAGTTATCTCAAATAGTTATTCTCATCTTTTAATGGTCATAAATATTCACTTTAGTTACTGCTATTCAGTAAGCCCCAAGAGACATTCAGCTAACCTATGACCCCATCAGCCTCTAATTGCATTTTGAGATATTTGCTCACAGTGAGGTGTCCAATAGAGAAGAAAGTTGCTGGACTGAGAGTATAGCTTAATGAAGCCATAGGTTCAAGTCTCAAAGCTAAGAATGCATGCATTTTTAAGTTAGGAAAAATGCTGTAATAGAAATATCTGTCATCATAAATCAATTCCTATGCAGACATAATCTCCATTCATAAACACTTAGAAGTATCTTCCAAGAGCTCTATGGAAGATTGAAATGTGAATGTTCTGTATATATTCAGCTCAGAAGTCAGAATTATGGGTATGAGATATGCTTAGTTCTACTCTAATTCTATAATGGAGCAAATTGCTTATCATTATACAATGCATTTTCTTAACTTCAATATGTTCTACTGATTGGTTAAACAGAGTCTCACAGTTTTACAACAAAACTCTCATATCTAAATCAAATTTCTCAATATCAATGTTGATTTCATTGTAAGCAGAGAAGTCTTGAAATTTTTATCAGTTCTTTTATGCAGCTGAGACATATATCTGTAAATCATATCACAATAATACCCCCCAAAATCTGCTTTAATTTCTATTTTCCTCAAAATGATGTTTTGATAGTTTTAATTGTCAACAACACAACAACACAATGTAGGAGAAGATACACAATGTATCTTGTGGGAAGATAGACTCAATGTGGGATCCCTGTGGACAGGTCTGTGGTGATTCCCTCAGCTATGTTAATTGAAGGAATGAGGACCCACCCATAGTGGGTGGCACTGCCCCCCAAGGCAGGGCATCCTTGACTGTGAAAGTATAGAGGGGGGTTCAGTCCAAGTAAGGATTCATGCTTTTATTTATCTTTGCTCTTGACTGTGAATGTTGGGTTACTAGTGGTTCAAGTTCCTGGCTTAACTTTCCCCAAATAGTGGACTATAACCTGAAATTATAAGACAAACATACCCATTCTACCCAAAGTCGTTTCTTGTCAGGGAATTTTATCCCAGAAACAAAAAATTAAACTAGGACACAGGCATAGTCACATTCTACTTCAGAGTTAATGGTTCAGACTCAATATCTTTAAATACCAGATAAAGTAAAATTTGGCATTTATGGAAAATAAAGAATACGAGATTTGGAAAGATCATGAATCTTTATAATTCACACCTTGTTTCCTGGGTAAATGTAAAACTGCATGGCATTTTTGGTTGGCTGAACTGTTCCCTTGTCTTCAGTCACACTGTAAAAGCATTTCAAAAAGTAAGAGACTAGGATAATGGGACTTTTAGAATTCTAGTGAAATTGATGTCTGGGCTTCATACTCTGTTTCCTTTTTACTGTGTTTTTCATTATTCTAGGTTTCATTGCTTAAAGATTCAGCAGTAATTTGCAGCCCAGTAATGTCACTATTTCATTTCAATTACAGCACTGTTTTAAAGAAACTGCCACAGGACTGCCAATTCCAGATGCAAAGTGGGCTGTGAACACAGTTATTCAGCTCAAAATTATGCCTTATCACTTTTTTACCAATAAATATTCAGCAAATTGTGTTTGAGGATCTGGTGGAGATAATTAAAGGAAATAATAGGGCAAATTTGGCTGAATATATGAGAATCATAAAAGAATCTAATTAGCTTTAGATAGTAACATGAGTCTGTGGGACAGAGGGGGTATAAAAGCAACCTGCTAGAGAAGCTAGGGTGAACAGCTGGAAAATCAGAGGTTGCAAGTGACCACTAGCTTCCACACACCACTGGTTATATATTTTACTAAAATTAGGTATGAAAAACAATAAAACAAAACTGAAACCTAGAGACTAATAATCATGAAAAAGCTTTAGACCTTTTAAAGAACCACGCTAAAATATTGTCTGAGTCCAGATGGTAAGTTCCCTCAGACCTCTAGGAACATATAATTCTAATGTTAATGTGTTGCAGGATATAGAAAGTAATTCAGAATTTCAGATTTTATCTAGGTCTTTGATATCATAATCTTCCAAAGACCAAGAGAAAGTATAGATGCACAAATTCTAAATAAAATATTGGTAGATTTAGGTATAAATATTTACACTGATTAAAGATGAAAACCTATCTTTTCACTTTTATTTTTATTCACTAGTCTATTAATGGATTGCCAGTACATTTCAGTGCTAACTGGAAGAAACTGAAGCAAGACTTTTGTTAGAAAAATCTAGCTACGGGGCTGGAGAGATGGCCTAGCGGTTAAGAGCGCTGACCGCTCTTGCAGAGGACCCAGGTTCGATCCCCAGCACCCACATGGCGGCCGAGAACCGTCTAACTCCAGTTCCAGGGGAATCCGACACCCTCTTCTGACCTCTGCAGCATTGCACAACACGGGTGCACAAACTTGCATGCAGACAGTACATTCATACACATACAGAAATAAATTAATAAAAAAAAATTAAAAAAAAAAGAAAAATCTAGCTACTATTGTGGTGGTTTGAATGAAATGCCCCTCCCCTCCCATGGGCTCCAAGTACTCAAGACGTTTTGTCCCCAGGTGCTGACCCTATTTTGAGAGATCTTAGAAGGGGTGGCCATGCTGGAATACAGCTCGTTATGGGGGTGGGCTCAGAGACTTCAAAAAGCCTTGCCAATCTCTAGTCTCTCTCTGATTCCTGTGCCCCCTTGAAGATGTGAAGCTCTTCTTTCTGCTCCTGTTAAGGCACCACCATGCCTCCCAACTATAATTGACTCTATTTCACCTGGAACAATCAATCATAAACCTAAATATGTAAAATATCTAAGTAACAGATGTCTTATTCTTATAAAAAGAATACAACTCTAGCATTTCCTTATTAAATGTAGTCATAGGTGTTTTTTTAATCATAAGAAAATTGTCTGTCATTAGCAATAATTTTATTTTAACAACAAATAAAAAGTAAATTTCATAAATTGTCTTATTTGAACTTCTTAGATAATTATATTATTTGACTTAACATATTTAGCTGATGCAAAGCAGTAATAACATATGAACGTTGTAAGTGTTGAAAAGGGAGAAACAAGATGACTATTTGTAAGTGACATACTACAAAGTAAACTCAAAGAAGATTAAACTAGAGAACTGTTCATATTAATGAGAGCTGAGTAAAGTGGCCCAATGTGAATAGCTAATTTGGCAAAGCACATTCCATTTCAAATAATTAGTGCATATAGCACTTAACTAATTGGAAAAAAAAATCAATACTGATAATAATGCACATATCATGTAAGTGTTCTGAAAGATCTATTCTGGAGTGTATATTACCTTTTATAACATATAACAATGATGAAATAAAAGTTTTCAAAGGGCAAAAAGCTTTCTTCTAATATTTTAAATTTTTATTTTATGTGTAAGTGTTGTGCCTGCACGTTTATAAGTGCACTCATATGCAATGCCTGCAGAGGCCAAAGGAAGTCGTCAGATCTTTTGAAACCTGAAACCCGAGTTATGTATGGTTGTTAGCTGCCATGTGGGTGCTGGGAACCTATCCCAGGTCCCCTGCCAGAGCAGCGAGTGCTCTTAACATCTGAGCCATCTTTCCAGCTCAAGGTTTTTTGTTTGTTTGTTTGTTTGTTTGTTTGTTTGTTTCACATAACTAAAGAGAGATAATATAGATGAATTTGGGGGTCCCTTCTTGGGATTCTCAGTCTCATTAATAAGAATTCACAGATTCAATAAATAACTTAAAGAAAGATTCAGTAAGGGAATTTAAGGATTAAAATGGAAGTTTGAGGATAATTTTATTCCTATTTAAAAGAAATGCACAGTGGAGGGCCCAGAATGCAGCAGCGGCAGTAGCAGCCCACATGGTGGAGCCAGAAGGCAGAAGCAGGGGACATCCAGACTCCCCACCCACAGGCTAGGGAACACCTGGGGACCCTCCCTCAGCTACAGGTGAGGTATCCCTGCCCCTGGACCCAGATACAGATGTTTACAACCAGCCCTGGAGAGCCAGTAAGAAGATCCCACATGGTGCGGTGGTTCTGTGAGTACAACGCTCCCGCTGAGTGTATGAGGCAGACCTCAGCTCTGTGGCAAGAGTTCTCAACTGTGTGGTGGGCGGTATTCTAAACTCCCTACCCACTGGCTAGGGAGCACTTTGAGCACCTACTCCAGGCTGGGCTTTCCTGGCCCTGGAACCAGATTCAGATATTAGTAACCAGCCCTGGAGAGCCAGTAGGTAAATCCCTCATGGCACAGCTAGTTCTGTGAGTTCAACTCTCCCAGTGAGTGCATGAGGGTGGCCTCTGCTCCATGGTGGGAGTCCCCATCTGCATGGAGGCAGCAGTATTCCAGACTCCCTACCTGCTGACTAGGAAGCACCTAGGACCACTCCCTTGGCTCTAGGCTAGACTTTCCTGTTCCTAGATTCAAATCCAGATGTTTACAACCAGAATGGGAGAGCTGGCAGGTGGAGCCCACATGGAGTGGGGTTCAATTACCTGTCTTGGGCCTCTGAAGGAACTCCTGACTAGCTAGGTGAGAAGTAGCTGGTCTCTCCAGTACAAAGTCAGAAGTGAGAACCTGAAACCTAGACCAACCAGCCTTTCATACCTAATACAAAGACAACCAAGGTACCTGAAGAATACAAGCAAAGTTATTCTTTAATTCAACAAAGAAACATTTGAGTTTCCTACCAGAATCACAGACAACAAAAGAAATCCACATGCCAAAATTATAATAAAAAAAACAATAACATGGCCAGGGGTGGTGGCACACACCTTTAATCCTAGCACTTGGGAGGCAGAGGCAGGTGGATCTTTGTAAGTTCAAGGCCAGCCTGGTCTACAAAACGATTTCCAGGAGAGCTGGGGCTACAGGGAGACCTTGACTCTAAAAGACCAAAAAAAAAGAAAAGAAAAACCCAATATCATGAAAAACCCAAATAAGTCTCCACTAAATACTATCAGTCTCATAAGGACTCTGATAATGAGTACACCCTAGATAAAACCCAGGACACAGATATTAAATGAACTATCATAAACATGATCAAAGAATTTAAGGAATTTAAAAAAAGCACAAAAAATAAAAGAACTAAAAGAAGATGGGGATAAACTAAAAGAAGATAATGAGAAACTTCAGAATGAATTCATGAAAGATATAGAAATATTGAAGAAAACTCAGGTTGAAATGAAGAAAGGAAGTGAAACATTCAATAAGCCATCTGGAAAGAATGGGAGAAAAACAATTTAAAAATCAAAAAAAAAAAAAAAAAAAAAAAAAAAAAAAAAAAAAAAAAAAAAAAAAAAAAAAAAAAAAAAAAAAAAAAAAAAAAAAAGATTATTAAAAAAAACAGAGAATGGAAATTAATTAGGATTGCGGGACACGCATAAAAAGAACTGACAACACAATGCCATCATAGGTAATAGAGGAAGTAAAGAATTCCAGGACTAATGTTGATAAAACTCTTCAAGCAGGATGTTTAGAAGAAGAAAAATCCCCCAATTAAGGAAAGACTACACATCACAGTACAAGAAGGCACATAGAAACACAATAGAAAGACAGAAAAGAAATTCCCACATCATCATTCAAACAGTAGAACATACAGAGTGCAAAAAAAAAGAAAAAAAGAGAGAAATCTAAACGAAAAGAGAAAAAAAATAACAATAAAGGAAAAAAAATCAATATACAGTGACTTTTTCAAAGCAAATGATGAAAGCCAGAACGCCTTGGATCAAAATATTCCAGTTTAAATGGACTATAGAATCCAAGCCTGAGTACTCTTAACCACAAAAATGTCTATTATAGTGTGAAGGAGAAAGGAAAATCTTTCTGACATAAATTAGGCTGAAAGAAATTCAGTTCCAGAAAACCAGCCCTTCGAGAATACTTGAAGAATACAAAGAGTGGAGGAAAGAAGACAATATACCTTTCCAGAACAGAAAGCATGTTAATAAGGTAATAGTAGAAATACAAACCTAGATAAGAATGTTACCAGAAACCAAAATGATGGGAAGCAATATACATCTTTCAATAATAACTTTAAATTCCAATGGACTGAACTCCCCAATCAAGAGACACAGGCAAGTAGAATGGATTATGAAACAAAATCCATCTTTTTGTTGTCTGAAAGAAACCCATCTCTTCAAGAACAGGTACTATCTTAAGGTAGAAGGTAGAAAAATAAAAATTCTATTAGTTTATTCCTGGACAAACTGTCAGCCCATGAAAGGAAACAGCCAGAACTGACCAGAGTCCAAAACAACAGCTCCAGAGAAAGTAGACTGTTTTGTTTCTCGTTCACCTATGCCCCTTTTCTAAGCCTAGGGAACAATCTGCGGAAAAGGGGATCAATGGTAGAATGTAAGGGCTGTCGTTGGGTGAAAGGGTGAAACTACAGCAATAGTAGTCTGGACACATCTATTTGATCAATTGATTGAACATACAAGCCCCCCCCCAGTGGATGGTGGGACCATGGGCTGTGTGCTTTGGGCACAACTGCTTTGCAAAATTGGTTTTACATGAAGGATGCTTTTACTCATAATTTATTACATTATTGTTAGAAAGAGAAAACTAATAAACACAACG
Source organism: Rhizomys pruinosus (assembly GCA_009823505.1). Taxonomy (NCBI): domain Eukaryota; kingdom Metazoa; phylum Chordata; class Mammalia; order Rodentia; family Spalacidae; genus Rhizomys; species Rhizomys pruinosus. Next base: position 71,383 of record VZQC01007782.1, on the reverse strand, counting down.
CACAGTAATAAAACAACAGAAAAGAAAAAACACATATTCAATCAATGGCACTAAGAGCAAGCAGGAGATGCTATTCTAACATCTGACAAAAAATAGATTCAAACTAAAACTAACAGAAGAGATGAAGACGGGTTCATTTCATTTTATAAAGGAACATATTACCAAGAAGATACGACAATCTGAATTTATATGCACCAAACCTCTTGGTGCACCCAAATTTTGGTTAAACAATTTTACAGAATTTTAAGATACAGATTAATATCAACACACTAGTAGTAGGGGGCATCAATACTTAACTGTCCCTATTAGATAGGCTGTCCCTATTAGATAGGTCAACTGTACAAAAAATAGAGAGACATCTGAATGAACAATTATGATACACCAAGTGACTTAAACAGATATCTACTGAGTATTCCACCTAAACACCAAAGAATATACTTCTATTCACACCCCATATGAAACCTTCTCCAAAATCGACCACATACTGGAGAACAAAAAAACTTCAACAAATAAAAAATGAAATAATTCCGTATGGATCCATTCAGACCACAATGCAGCAAAACAAAATCAACACCAGAAGAAGAAGCCCTAGTAAACTAAATTTGAACTCATTTGGAGATTAAACAATACAGTACTGAACGATTAATGGCTCAAAAATTAAGAAAGAAAAAAAAAAAAAAAAAAAAAGTATTTTTGGATTTAAAGAAAAAGGAAAGTACAACAAAACAAAATCTCTGGGTCACTTTTAAAAAAAGCAGTCCTAAGAACGATAATTTATAGCTCTATAACCACTCCTGGTTATGTACCCACAAGACTCATCTTATGCAGAAATACATGCACAGCTATATTTATGCAGCTCTCTGGTTCCAATAGCAAAAAACTGAATCAACCCAAATGTCCCTTAACAGACGAGTGGATAGAGAAAATGTGGTACATGTCAACAATGGAGTCTATTGCAGCAGTAAAGAAGGACAAACATCATGAACTTTGCAGGTAATGGATGAGGCTGGGAAGATTATTAAAATATTGAAGTGAAGTAACACAGTTCCCATAAAACAAACGATGAATGATATTCCTCATCTGTGGATGCTAGTGCCAATAACCCAGTATAAATATTTCTTGTGGAGAGGATTAATATTAAAAGAACAACAACAGAAAGACTGGCTCAAGGAAATGGACTGAATGGTGAATTGGGAGGGGTTGGAGGGACGAGAGGGGACATGGGTCTATATTCCATTAATGTATATTTAATTGACATGAGTTCAACAAGATTCAATTAATTTTTCCAATCCATGAGCATCAGAGTTACTCCTTCTTTTGGTTAATTGGGCTGAGGTCTGTCTATCTTGTTTATCTTTTCAAAGAACCAGCTTTTGGATTCATTGATTTTTTTGGTGTTGCTTTCTTTGTTTCTAATTCATTGATTTCTGCTCTGATTTTTGTTATTTCTTCCTGTATGTTGGGTTTAGAGTCCATTTGTTGTTGTCTCAAGGTTTTTTTTAGCTGTATTAGATAACTTATTTGTTCCCATTCTGATTTTTTAAGGTGGGCACTTAGTGCTATAAATTTGCCTCTTATGGCTGCTTTTAAAGTATTCCACATGTTTTGTTGTGTTGTATTGGTTTTTTTTTTCATTTAGTTCCATCAATACTTTTATTTCATTCTTTATTTCTTCCCTGACTCATTCATTATTCAGGAGTATGTTGTTTAATCTCCATGTGTTCATGAAGCTAGTCGGGCTTATTCTGGTGTTAATATTGAGCTTTATTGCACTGTGGTCTGATAGAAAGCATGAAATAATGTCAATCTTTTATATTTGTTGAGGTTTCATTTGTGTTCCAGTATGTGGTCAATTTTGGAGAATGTTCCATGGGATGCTGAGTAGAAATTATATTCTCTGGTGTTTGGTTAGAATATTCTGTAGATGTCTGTGAGGCCCATTTATTGTATTGTATTATTCAGTTCCAATGTCTCTCTGCTTATTTTTTGTCCAGTTGATCTATCCAAGGAGCTCAGTGGAGTATTGAAGTCCCCCATTATTAGTGTCCTGGGATTAATCTGTGTCTCGAAGACCTACAGAATTGTGTTTATATAGTTTGGTGCACCTGAGTTTGGTGTATAAACATTTAGGATTGTGAAATCTTCCTGTTAAATTGTTCCTTTGATAAGGATGTAATGACCCTCTTTGTCTCTTCTGATTGACTTTACTCTGAGGTCCATTTTTTCTGACATTAGAATAGCAACTCCTGCTTGTTTTGGGGGCCATTTGCTTGGAATGTTTTTCCCATTCTTTAACTTTAACGTGGTGCCTGTCCTTGAGGGTGAGATGGGTTTCTTGTAGGCAGCATATAGATTGATTCTGTTTCCTAATCCATTCTCCCAGTCTATGTTTTTTGATTGGTGAGTTTAGACCATTGATATTTAAGGTCATTATTGAGAGCTGTGTGTTGATTCCTTTCAACTTATTTTTGGGTTGCCTGCTTATCCTAGGTTTGTATTTACACTGCTATGCTTTTATTATTTTCTCTTTTTTTGTTGGTTGGGAATAGTTTCTCTTTTCCTCTGTTCTTTGGATTGCTTCGAGTATTTTCTGAAATGTTGGGTTTTTTGACATGTATTCTTTCATCTTGTTTATGTCATGAAAGATTTTTCTTTCTCCTTCAATAATAATCAACATTTTTGCTGAGTAAAGTAATCTGGATTCAATGTAAAGTCATTTAGCACTTTGTTATACTTTGGTCCATGTTCTTCTGGCTTTCATAGTTTGCACCAAGATGTCATCTGTAATTCTGATGGGTTTTCTCTTGTATGTAACTTCTTGTTTTTCTCTTGTGGCTTTCAATATTTTGTCTTTGTTTTGAGCAATTAGTGTTTTGGCTATGATATGCCCTGGAGAGTTTCTTTTCTGGTCTTGTATATTTGGTGTTCTATGTACTTCTTGTATTTGTAATAGTTTTGTCTTTTTTCAGTTTGGGAAAATTTTCTTCTACTATCCTGTTGAAGATCTGATCAATACCATTATCTTGGGATTCTTCTCCTTCCTCTATCCCTATGATGTGGATATTTGGTCTTTTCATAGTATCATACATTTCCTGGTTATTCCACACTTGTGTTGGTTTTTCTTTTTTAATTTTTCATAGCTTCACTTGAGCATTTTAGATGTTCTGTGTTATCCTGCAGGTCTGATATTCTATTTTCTGCTTCATCCATTCTGCGTATGAGGCTTTCTCCCAACCTTTCCTGTTGATTGGATGAATTTTCCATTTCCTTTGATTTCTTTAGTATTTCCATTTACTTTTGGAGCCTATCATTCTCTACTTGTAGCTCCTTGCTTTGCTGGTATCCTTTTTCATTTCAGCCTGGGATCTTTTCTGTCTTCCCACTTCCTTCTAGAGTTTGTCTTTCTCTCCCTCTAGTTCTTTCTGGACATTGTGTTTCTCTTCTTCTAATTCTTTTTGGCTTTTGTGTTTCTTTCTTTTCAGAGTTTGTCATTCTCTCTCTGTAGTTTTTTCCAGTGTTTATCATTCTTTCCTTCTAAGTCCTTCCTGAGTTTTTCATTTTCTCCCCCTAGTTCTCTGATTTGTTCTTTATATGCTTTGGTTTCTTTGAGTATGTCTACAATTGTTCTTCTAAGTCTGTGTCCATGCTGGCACTCTCTGGAAACCAAGCTGGGAGGTTTGGCAGTTCCCAGAATGATCATTTTCACAATATTAATTTTAATAATACATGAGCTTGGGATGTCCTTCCATTTCATGCTGTCTTCCTTTATTTCTTTCTTCAAAGATCTCTTCATTCTAGAGATCTTTAATGTCTTTGGGTAGGTTTATTCCCTGAGATATTTTTTGATGCTATTGTGAATGGGAGGGATGGCATGAACACTTTCTTTGATTGCTTGTTATTAATATATATATAAGGTTACTGATTTTTTAAAATTTATTTTGTACCCTGTCACTTTGCTGAAATTATTGATAATTTTTAGCAATTTTTGGATGGAATTTTTGGGATCTCTTATGTATCATCTGCAAAATAGTGATAATTTGTTCTGTTCTTTTCCAGTTAGTACTCCTTTAATTTCCCTCTATTATTTTATTGCTCTATCAAGAGTTAGAAATGTAAGAGACAGAGGAAAGATAAATAAGCTTATGTGGTGTGGGCATGGGTTTTGCTGAAGAACATAACAAGAACCTAGTGACAAATATAAGAAACCTCCCTTCAAGTTGTTGTTCACAGTACTCCAAGAAACACCCAAATTAACACAGGTTGTTACCACATCCCTTGAATACCTTACAGAACTTGAAGGTAAGACCTTATTGCTGAAGACAGGACATATTTCAGACACCGGACTTGGAGCAAGAGAGCTGGAATTGACCTGGATGCCTCCTCCCTAAAGACTAGCTCTTGTAGGTCAAGAACACACTATGCAAGCTCCTAAAGGAAAAAAAATCAGTCAATGGTGCAACACAGCTGTAAAGCCTAATAACCACAATGTCTGGTACAGCACACTATCTCTTATTGGTGTAGTAGTGGCAGTTTTATCTAGTGGGTAAACAACAGCTATCTAATTAAACTTAAAACCTGCTCAATGGGAGGGAACTCATGTGTGGCATTGTAAACACAGTCAAATCCACATGGTTGGAGAGTTCACTTATCTTAGAGAAAACTCTACCTCTGTCATATGCTAGACAAATGAAATTATTTCTTACTGTATGTTAACTATGTATCCTTTTATATGCAGACAATTATATGTCACTCATCAAAGAAGCTTCTTTTTGCAACAGAAGAAGACTGTTACAGAGTCCCATATTTAGTCAAACATAGAGGATATATGTCTGAGAGATGTCCAGCCCTAAGTGACACATCTATAGTGGAACCTCTAAAATTCAGGCTCATGGAACATACCACAACAAGGGGTAAGATGAATACTAATACATCCCTTAAATCTTGCCAACTAAGCTTCCTCATACAACAGACTGTTTTGCACTTAGGAGGTCACAGCTGGCCAAGGTGTAGAGAATAATAGACTGCAGAATATGTCTCCCTGGATAGGACTCCTATATTAAATCTCACCTACTCATGGCTCAGGAACTATTTTGAAAGAGGAGATGAGAAGACTGTAAGATCAGGATTGATGCTTTTAACACAAAGAAACAGGCTTTCCGGCCACTGGGGACTTCCTCATATAAACTTGAAACAGTGGAGACAGCATGCACAAGACCCAAGCTGATTCAATCAGACAAAAGGCCAGAATAGAACAAGGGAAACAGGAAACAAGCCCCAACCTTAGCTGAGGAACTATTGACAACTGTTTATTGCTGGGTGAGGAAGAGTAGATCTTCTTTAAGGGAAAGACTCTAGATCGGCTCAGGAGACTCCAGTGGATGAACTTGCACCAGGGGACATGTGAGTACAGATTCTTGAGAAGATAAACCTTAGAAAACATGACAGAATACATGAAATCCTGTCCAAGGGTATAGGGATCTAAATTTGATTAAGATCTGTTATATGGAATGCAAAAAATCAATAAAATATACATTTAAAAAGAAACAAATGAACCATTTTAAGCAGAACAAAATGATTAGATTTGCATTTTTAAAGGATGCCTCTTTTCAGATCTATATACCGATATAATAACAGGTTTAAGAGAATTTAAATATAACCTCAGCAACTAGCTTGTATGAAGTGACTATTACATGCAGGGAACACACTTTATACATGTTAATTCACACGCCCTTGGACTCAGATCTATATGTCATCTTCAAAGCAGGTCTCAAGGGCAGTGTACTACCAGCTCCACTGCAAAGTATTGATATTCACAAGGCTCTGAAATTTAAGGCTCCGTGGTACTCTAAGTGAGATACCAGTGACAGATAGATGATAGATTATATAAAAATATGTAAGTAGACAGATGCAGTTTGCAGACAAACATGAGTTTATGTATGTACAAATGTTTAATTTTTGTTAAAACATAATATAGTTTGATAATTCTATCTACCTATAGGATAAGATTTCGAAAGAGAGCATTACTATGTCTCATAAGGAAATTCTGGAAATCAATTCACATTTGGATGATAACCACTCACTCCTACATACATAGATTTAAAAATATTTATTGTCTTCCTACTAGGTAACAACCTCCATTCTGGATTGCTGGGACTCTGGTGGAGATCAAAATGCATAACGTAATGCTGTTGTGCATCTTCTGCCCCAGGAACTGACATAATAAATAAATAAATAAATAAATAAATAAATAAATAAATAAATAAATAAATAAATAAGAAATTTACAGAATGACGACAAATACTACACTGAAAGGAAAGCACGTAAAAGTGTAAAGGAGGCATTAATAAAGCAATGGCTTATTTTAGGGGAAGGTCAGACTGATACATGTGAACAGGAAATTTTGGAAGTGGGAAAAGTGTAAGCTCTGTCCCACAATCTAGCAAAGAATTCCAGAAAGCATTTCAGCAAGATCAGAGGCAGAAGGTTGCCTCTGATATCTATAGCCATTTAGAACTGGGAATTCTTTGATCCAAGTTCTTCTGGCTTTCATTGTTTGCATTGGAAAAATCAGCTATAATTCTGATGGGTTTTCCTTTATATGTGACTGACTTGATGTTTTTCTCTTGCAGCTTTCAGCATTCTCTTTGTTTTGAGCATCTAGTGTTTTTACTATGATATGGCATGGTGAATTTTTTCTGGTCCTGTCTATTTGGTGTTCTGTGTTCTACTTGTATATGTATGGGTATATATTTCCTTAATTTGGGGAAATTTTCTTCTATAATTCTGTTGAAGATCTAGTCAATACCATTATCCTGAGATTCTTCTTTCTCTGTACCTATGATGCATAGGTTAGGTCTTTTCATGGTGTCCAACATTTCCTGGTTATTCCACTCCTGTTTTTTTAATTTTTCATAATCTTTGCTTGAGCATCCCAATTCTTCAGTTCTTCCATGTTATCTTCCAGTCTTGATATTCTATTTTCTACTTCATTCAGTTTGTTAATGACACTTTCTCCCATCCTTTCAAGATGGCTGATTGAGTGCTCCATTTCCTTTTTCATTTCAGCCTGTTTTATTCAATATTTCCATATCTTTTGTGAATTAATTCCCAAGTTTATCATTGTGTTTTTTACTTTGTCCCTTTCTTCTTTTAGTTATTTGATTTGTGTGTTCTTTAAATTCCTTGAATTTTTTGAACATGTTTATGATGATCCCTTTAGGATCCATATCCTGGGTTATATCTATGGGGGTGAACTCACTAAAGGAGTCTTCTACAAGATTGGTGATATTTAGCAGAGATTTATTGAGTTTTTCATGTTTTTTTGTGATTTTAGCATGGAGATTTCTTTTGTTGCTTGTGGTTCTGCTATGAAACGCAGGTGCTTCTTTGTTGAATTGAAGACTGACTTTGCTTGCATTCTTAAAGTGCCTTCATTGTCTTCTTATTAGGTATGAAAGGCTGGTTGGTCTAGGCTTCAGGTTCTCACTTCTGACTGCACTAGAAAGACCAGCTAGTCAGGAGCTCCCTCAGAGGCCCAATACAGGTAAAAATCCTAACAGACATCTACCAAAACTTTCCACCCAAAACCCATGGTCATCTCAATCTATGCAGCTAAGGCCATTGATAAAATTCAATATGTCTTTATGTTAAAAGTCCTAGAGGGGACTGGACTGGAGGGAACATACCTCAGCATAATAAATGCTATATACAACAAGCCCACAGCTAACATCATCCTAAACATAGAAAACAAGAACTTTTCCTCTTAAAGTTAGAACCTAGCAAGGCTGCCCACTATCTCCACTCCTCTTCAATAAACTGCTTGAAACTCTTGCCAGAACAATAAGACGAGAGAAGAAAATTAAAGGAGTACTAAGAGATGCCCCCCCCCAAATTCACTAGAAAACTCCTAGAAATGATTCACAGTTTCAGTAAAGTGGCAGGTTACAAAATTAATCTACAAAAATCAGTAACCTTTCTATATGCTAATAACAAGCAATGAGAGAAGGAGGGCATAGAAATGCCCCCGATTCACAATAGCCCCCCAAAATAAATAAAATATCTCAGAACAAACCTGACCAAAAACATTAAAGATCTCACCAAAGAAAATTTTAAATCTCTAAAGAAAGAGATTGAGGAAGACACCAGAAGATGGAAGGACCTCCCATGCACATGGATTGGAAGAATTAATATAGTGAAAATGACCACTCTACTCAAAGTAATATATAGATTCAATGCAAACGCAATCAAAATACCTATGACTTTCTTCACAGAATTTGGAAAAAAAAAATCCTAAAATTCATATGCAAAACCAAAAAACCCTGGATACCCGAAGCAATGCTCAGCAAAAAGTAATGTCAGAGGTGGAGTAACTACCACGCTTTAAACTATATTAAAGAGCTATAGTCATAAAAACAGCATGGCACTGGCATAAAAATAGACCTATATATCAATGGAACAAAACAAAACCCAAACTTGAATACAACAATTTCAGTCCCCTGATATTTGACATAGGGGTCAAAAACACTCAATAGAGGAAAGGCAATATCTTCAGCAAATGGTCCTGGCAAAACTGGACCACCTTCTATAGAAGAATCAAATTAAACCCCTACCTTTCACCTTATACAAAAGTCAACTCTAAATGGATCAAAGACCTCAATGTGAAGCCTGAAATTCTGAACATGTTAGAAGAAAACATTGGCAGTAACCTACAATATATAGGTGTAAGAAGTCTTTCTAGATCAGATAACAGTTGTCCAGAAAATAAGGTCAAAAATCAACAAGTGTGACCTCATTAAGCTTAAAAGCTTCTGTTAAGCAAAAGAAACAATGAAATAAGTACAGAGAAAACCTACAGAGTGGGAGGAAATCTTCACCAGACACACATTTGACACATATTTAACAACCCGAATATATAATCTACTCAAAAACCAAAGGACCAAGAAAACAAATGACCCAATCAAAAGATGGGCTAAAGATCTGAACAGAGACATCTCAAGAGAAAAAATAAAGATGGCTATGACACATCTTTCAAAGTGTTCAAAATCGTTATTAAATAAAGAAATGCAAATTAAAAGTACTTTATCTGGTAAGACTGGCTATGATCAAGAAAAGAAAGGATAACAAATTCTAGAGAAGTTGTGGTGAAAGGTGATTGCTCACTCACTGCTGGTGGGAATCCAAACTCATACAACTCCTATGTAAACAAGGTAGAGAACTCTTTTTCTTACTGAATTTTTTAAACTTTTTATTTATTTTTAAGCCAATGTTTTATTGAAGCTCTGTACATTTCATACAGTAATTGAATTTTATTTATTTATTTTTCTGATAGAATGTATGGAATAATTTATTTTTTATTGATGTTTTGTGTGTTTCATACATCACTTTTCAATTCAGTTCAGGCATATTCCCCTTTCCCTTCCCCCAACCCCACCCCACCCCATCCCAGATCATGCATTCTGCCATAAATGCCCTGCATCTTTCTCTCAGTCTTTTTTTTTATGTTTAGGAATTCACATTTTCCTCCATTAATTTTATATTACTCTAAAATATGGATACCTACTCTCCACTCATATTAAAAGACTAAAAATGAACCTACCATTTGACCCAGTCATACCACTCTTCAGTGTATACCCCAAACATCCATCCTATAACAGAGATACATACTGAACCATGTTTACTGAAGCTCTTTTTACAATACCGAAAAGCTGGAAACAACCCAAGTGTCCCTTAACTGATGAGTGCATAATGAAACTGTGGTGCATCTACATAATGCAGTTCTATGAAATGATAAAGAAAGATGACATCATGAATTTTGCAAGTAAATGGATGGAGCTAGAAGCTGTTATGCTAGGTGAAGTGACACATTCTCAGAAAAACAACTGATCAAATCCTTATATGTAAGTCAAGGTGGGTAATATGTTAGTAAAAATAATACCACATTGACTGATATTACTATGGATATAGCTTGAAGTTCATGTCTCTATTTTCTACAGTTCTAAGATTTATGAGAAATAATAAATATCTTTTTAAAAAGTAAAATAATAATAATAATAATTTTATATTTGGAACAAAAAAAGTTTTGTGGTTAGACAGGTCTGGGGTTAAAAAGAGAGGTCATAAATAGAGAAAAAAAATCCTTACATCAACTCAGTAAGATATGTTTTCATGAATAGGAAAAATGGAGTTAACTTGCCTAATACATTCAAGTAGGAAATGAGCAAGCAGATCATAATGCTAAAGTCTCTAGATTCAAACCATTCTTCAGCATACTGTCATGATTACTGTATGTTTTGGCTCTCTCTCTCTCTCTCTCTCTCTCTCTCTCTCTCTCTCCCCATTCTCTCTCCCATATAGGAAGTATCTCCAGGCACCAGGCCCTCTCCTGCAGAACTTCTGGGAGAGGTTCTGGAAAGATGACTATTTTTTTTTTTTTTTAATTTTTATTGATGGTTTGTGCATTTTATACATCATTTTCCAATTCAGATCAGGCATATTTCCCTTTCCCTTCCCCCCCACCCCCACCCCATCCCAGATCATGTAGCTATGACTTTTTTCACAGAATTGGAAAAAAAAAATCCTAAAATTCATATGCAAAAACCAAAAAAACCGAATAGACCCCGAAGCAATGCTGCAGCAAGATAATGTCAAGAGGTGGAGTAACTACCGACGCTTTAAAACTATATTAAAGAGGCTATAGTCATAAAAACAGCATATGGCACTGGCATAAAAATAGCCTATATATCAATGGAACAAAACAAAACCACCCAAAACTTGAATACAACAATTCAGTCCCCTGATATTTGACAAGGGTCCAAAACACTCATGGAGAAAAGGCAATATCTTCAGCAAATGGTCCTGGCAAAACTGGACCACCTTCTATAGAAGAATCAAATTAAACCTACCTTTTCACCTAATACAAAGTCAACTCTAAATGGATCAAAGACCTCAATGTGAAGCCTGAAATTCTGAAATGTTAGAAGAAAAACATTGGCTTAGTAACCTACAATATAGGTGTAAAGAATCTTTCTAGATCAGATAACAGTTGTCTCAGAAAATAAGGTCAAAAATCAACAAGTGTGACCTCATTAAGCTAAAAAGCTTCTGTTAAGCAAAGGAAACAATGAAATAAGTACAGAGAAACCTACAGAGTGGGAGGAAATCTTCACAGACACACATTTGACACATATTTAACAACCCGAATATATAAATCTACTCAAAAACCAAAGGACCAAGAAAACAATGACCCAATCAAAAGATGGGCTAAAGATCTGAACAGAGACATCTCAAAGAGAAAAATAAAGATGGCTATGACACATCTTTCAAAGTGTTCAAATCATTAATAATAAAGAAATGCAAATTAAAAGTACTTTATCTGGTAAGACTGGCTATGATCAAAGAAAAGAAAGGATAACAAATTCTAGAGAAGTTGTGGTGAAAGGTGATTGCTCACTCACCTGCTGGTGGGAATGCCAAACTCATACAACTCTATGAAAACAAGGTAGAGAACTCTTTTTCTTACTGAATTTTTTTAAACTTTTTATTTATTTTTTAAGCCAATGTTTATTGAAGCTCTGTACATTTCATACAGTAATTGAATTTTATTTATTTATTTTTCTTGTAGATGTTGATTTTATTTTTTATTGATGTTTTGTGTGTTTTCATACATCACTTTTCAATTCAGTTCAGGCATATTCCCCTTTCCCTTCCCCCAACCCCACCCCACCCCATCCCAGATCATGCATTCTGCCATAAAATGCCCCTGCATCTTTTCTCAGGTCTTTTTTTTTTTTTAAGGAATTCACATTTTCCTCCATTAATTTTATATAATCTAAAATATGGATACCTACTCTCCACTCATATTAAAAAGCTAAAAATGAACCTACATTTGACCAGTCATACACTCTTCAGTGTATACCCAAACATCCATCCTATAACAGAGATACATACTGAACCATGTTTACTGAAGCTCTTTTTACAATACCGAAAAGCTGGAAACAACCCAAGTGTCCCTTAACTGATGAGTGCATAATGAAACTGTGGTGCATCTACATAAATGCATTCTATGAAATGATAAAAGAAGATGAACATCATGAATTTTGCAAGTAAATGGATGGAGCTAGAAGCTGTTATGCTAGGTGAAGTGAACATTCTCAGAAAAACAACTGATCAAATCCTTATATGTAAGTCAAGGTGGGTAAATATGTTAGTAAAAATAATACCAAATTGACTGATATTACATGGATATAGCTTGAAGTTATGTCTCTATTTTATACAGTTCTAAGATTTATGAGAAATAATAAATATCTTTTTAAAAAGTAAAATAATAATAATAATTTTTATATTTGGAACAAAAAAAGTTTTGTGGTTAGACAGGTCTGGGGTTAAAAAGTGAGGTCATAAATAGAGAAAAAAAATCCTTACATCAACTCAGTAAGATATGTTTTCATGAATAGGAAAAATGGAGTTAACTTGCCTAATACATTCAAGTAGGAAATGAGCAAGCAGATCATAATGCTAAAGTCTCTAGATTCAAACCATTCTTCAGCATACTGTCATGATTACTGTATGTTTTGGCTCTCTCTCTCTCTCTCTTCTCTCCTCTCTCTCTCTCTCTCTCTCTCTTTTTGGCTCTCATCTCTCTCTGGTTGCCTCTCTCTCTCTCTCTCTCTCTCTCTACTCTCTGCTACTCATCCTGCTCTCTCATCGTCTCTCTCTCTCTCTCTCCTCTCTCTCTCTCTTCTCTCCTCCATTCTCTCTCGCCCCCATATAGGAAGTATTCCAGGCACCAGGCCTACTCTCTCTGCAGAACTTCTGGGAGAGGTTCTGGAAAGATGACTATTTTAATCTGGTATCAGTCTCAGCCCCCTTTTGGANGACTCTACTGGACATGAAATCTCCTACCTTGCAAAGTATCCAAGAGACATCTCCAGCATTGTTTTGGCTACAGAACAAAAGAAACACTGTGGTTTATGCACGCCCCAAACATCAATGCTCCCAAAGTTTTCAGCTGATATTGGAAGCAGAGGCTTGTCCTAGGAGCTGCTATGAGCCCATCAGCATGGCATGAAAATCAGTGTCCATCCAGGGTAAGGCAGCATGCAGTTGAACCTCTCCCAGGGAGGCTCCCTCTCCTCCTCACATGGAAAATCTTATGAGATTCTCATATTTGGCTAATGTTAACTGCTTCTTTCTCTGTGTCCTCAATGCACTAGTTTTTACAGTTGTTCACAGCTGTTAATTAATATAGACCTCTTTCCCTGAACAGCCTCTGGCATCTTTAGTGAAGTTATGGATTTTCTTTCTCAATTGCTCTGGAGTCACCCTGAGGCTATTAATTTGGGCTATTAGCTGTAGGTGATTTCAAAATCCATATTGGTAATGCTGAGGCCTCACTGGTTGCCTGCTGCATGGGCCTTAAGTAAACAAGTCTTCCTTGTTAATTCTGCCGTGGCCCATATTTTCTAAGATGCTTTCTGGAATCTATGCTGGTTCCTGTATGTTGCTACTAGAAAAATCCTACTTGGCAACAGAGTTAGAGACAATACAAAGTCTTCATAATCCTTACAATAATCACAATAATAATACGTGAATATTATAATTTATTGCTTATAGCAATATTTGTTGTTTCATATTAAAGTTCACTAACAAAATGATTTAATAAATAATAATGGTGCTTGTTTCAATTATAATTTATTTATATAGTTCTGGGTATCATTCTAAGAAAATATTTTTCATTATACCTATATAGCATCCCAGTGGGAGCTACTGCTAATATAACCATTTTGAGAGGCTGAAGAGAGCTCACTCGTTAAGAGTCCTAAAGGGAGCTCACTGGTTAAGAGCCCTGATTCTTTTTATAGAGGGCCAGATTTTCTTCATAGAGGTATCTTTATAGAGGTACCAAGAACGCATGTCTACTGGTTCACAACCACCTGTAACTCTAGCTCCAGGTGATCCAACACCATCTGTGGACTCCACAGAGACCCTCACTCATGTGCACTACACACACATATACAAAAAATGTGAAAATACTAAAAATAAATGTTTTAACAACTATTTTGAAAATGTAATATCAAAAGTTTGAAAGTGGATACAACTTCATCACACAGTCAATTGCCAGAGTTAAAATCTGTACCTGTTTCCTATGCCAGCATTTTTAAACCGAAGTTGCAAACATGAGTCTTACAAATTGATTTTTTCCCAGCAATATGAAGACCCTTTGTTATTGTGGATTGTATTAAAATGAGTTTTCCAAATAAAACAGATAATTAGCAATGTCTTGGAATTGCATGTGACTAGTCACTCAGTAACAACACTTTCTAAGTGTGGGCTCTTAGGTAGGATATTTTGTGGGTAGATCCAAATCCATCACTTATTTGATTAATCAATCTACTCTTTGCCTCAGTATTCTCAGTTTTATTGAAGGATAATACTATAAATGGGCTGAGAGTATAACGTAATAGTAGAGTGCTTACATGTACTAAGGCAGGTTTGATTACAAGTACAAAATGAAAATACACAGCAAACTTTAAAATATCATTCAGTACCACACATTTTGGCCCTTTATTATATACAAAGCTAGGTATGATCAGAATTATACAAAGTAATACATACTACTAGGTTTGAGCAGTATTTTTTATCATGAATAAAAATTTGGGGGAATCAAAGTGTGTTATGGTCTGTGGGATCAAAGCAAATGGCTTCAAATTATTAATCCTTAATGGCAGCCATAGCTTCAAATGTATAAAGTTTAGACATTTTCCACTTTGTTCACTAAGCAGGAACTAGATTTGAAAGCCCTGAGTTAGAGACCTTTGATGCTCCAATCTTTCCTGTAACTGTAGAGAAATATCAGTCCTTCCATCCTTCCTTTCTTCCTCCCTTCCTTCCTTCTTTCCTTCCTTCCTTTCTTCCATTTGTGTTTTACTTATTTATATTTTTGTGTGTGTGTCTATATTTCTATGTGACATGTACAGGGATATGTGTGGGCATACATGTGCACATGCCCATGAATATGTGAAAGTCAGAGAATGACACTTGGTGTCCATTCTACCACCTTCTGCCCTGGGAGAGGGCATCTTACTGAACTTAGAGCTATGTTGGCAGCTAGTAAGCCCTGATGACCCTCCTGTCTCAGTCCCCCAACATACCAAGGCCTAGCTGTTCACGTGCGTTCTGGTGAACTGAACTCAGTACTTAACATTTGACCTGTTAAGCCATTTACTCAACTCACCTTAGCTCTTCCTATAATATAACACAGTGATGAATGGATTAGAGGTACATGCTATATACTACTTGCTTGATGCTATCTACCTGTCACACATAAAACTCCAGAACACACTCCCTTGTTAAAAAAGTTGTGACATACCCCATGCATGCTGTTCTCTGATTCCTTAAAGCTCACTGCTGAATTGATTATTGTAAAGAAAAGTGATATTATGGGAGAGAATTTAAGCAGTAGATATATCTGACACATGAGTGGCTGATTACTGACATGTTCCACTAATGGGCATGGATTGTTGGTAAGTTCAGAATCAGATTCTACAAATATTTATGATTACAGTGTGACAGCAGTTAGGCAACATGCAGAGCCAAGTAGTCATAAATAGTTTCCTTCAAGAATCACTCAATAAATAAAGATGCCCAGAGTTTTAAAAACAAGAAGTCAAATGTCTCATTTTCACCCTCATTAGCTTACCAATTCTATCTTGTATCGATATATCTATATATCATCTCTCTTTATCTACTTACATATTTAAAATTCATTCTGAAGAATATCCACTTTGTTTATTTCTTCTTTTATTCTAGTTTAATTTTTGTCATTAAAGCATGAGTGTGTGAATGCTGACAAATAAGATTACAGAAACTCTAAAAAGGGAATGTGTTTGGCTAGGCGTGGTGGTGCATGCCTTTAATCCTAGCACTTGAGAGGCAGAGGCAGGTGGATCTTTGTGAATTCAGGGCCAGCCTGGTCTACAGAGTGAGTTCCAGGATAGCTGGGGCGACAAGGAGACCCTGTCTCAAAAAAAAAAAAAAAAGGGGGGGGGGGATGTGAAACTACCCATAAAACTCTCCAAGCACACATGCAAACATATTGATATATTTCGTTCTAAATATTTTCTATGACAGCTTTTTGTGATGGCTAATATTGCAGTCTTTGTATTTTGCCTGATAATGTTGGCATACATTTTCTTAATCTTATTTAAACATAACATTTTGTTGACATTCAGAGTGTAGTCATGTTATAATTTACTTAAAACAGCCTCATATTGTTAGACACTTCTCTGATTTTAAGTTTTCACTCATTGTAAAAATGGTTGCATTTTACATATACACAGTTTTGCTTTTATCTACATCTATGAATACAGTGCTTACCTAGGAAAGATTTATCAAGATAGGATTATCAGGTCCTACATCTTTAACACTGCTGATATTCCTAAGGTACTCACTAAGAATGTGGCACTAACCTCAACTCTCAACAGCATTACAATAACCTGCTCAAGTAATGACACCCTCCATATCTTGCAAATGCTTTACAGAGTATATATTTGTCCTTTTAAAATCAATGAGAAGGTTAAGGTGATGGTTCATCTTTATTGTCAACTTGGCTGGATTTGGAACCACTCAGGAGAAAAATTTCTGTCCATGTCTTTGAGGGTGTTTCCAAAAGGATTTAACTGAGGAGGGAAGATTTATCCTGACTGTGAAAAAAGCACCCCATGGACTAGGTGACCAAAGTGAATGAAAAGAGGAAAAGGAGGAGTGCCAGCCAAGCAGTGGTGTTCCCCTTTCTCCACTTCCTGTTCAACTGGCGTGGGAGGAGTCCACATCCTCAGATCATCAGGAGCTTTGCCATGCCTCTTCTAGGGGATGGAGTGCGCCTTCACACTAAGCGTCAATGCAACCCTTCCTCCTTTCAATCACTTGGCAGGTCACAGAAATTAAAAAAAGGTAACTGATTATCAGAATCATCATAAATTTAGAACTAGCAAGTTAGAAATGAATCTATCTTAATTACATTTCACTGATTATTTCTCATAGGCATCAACCAATCTAATCCAAATCCTACATATCAAAACTGAGAAATAATGGACACTGAGAGTGATTTTGGAGCTCCTTTGTGTTAAATATTTAGAGGATACTCAACTGACATGGTGCCTTCTAATACAACACATTAATCCATTCTTTATGCTACTTGATGAAAACTTCCTAAAATTATTCTAAGGCAGCCAAAATGTTCACAAAGCAAATGTAAGCTAGAGGAGCTTCCTTGTACTAAAACAAAGGATATTAACCCAGCAATAACAAATATGGTAAATGTCAGGTGAGAGAAAGAAAAGCAGAAAACCAGGGAAACAGGACTACACTGACACAGAGATGTGAAATCTGAGCTATGAAGATGAGGCATTGTGGATTACCGCAACCGTAGATGCAAGAGTAGTATATAGAGAGATTCAATATGTGCAAAGCTACGGAAAGTTCGTTTCATACTTAAATAACTGAAGGAATACCAGGATGGTTAGAACTTCAAGCACAAGACTGGAAATGATGGTTGGTTTGTATACAAAAGCCTTTGTTATAGTCAGACCCTGTAGGCTATTTGTAACTGAACGTTTTGGACCTAACTCTGAAAACAAACAAGTACACAAATAGTTTTAAGAAATAATTAAATGATTATGTTTGCATTTTAGCTACTTAGAGAGAATACCAGAAAAGAATAGTGTGGAACCAGTTAGGTGGTTATTGCAGCAGGACAGGGTTGGTGGTAGTGTGGATTTCAGGAAGCAACAGTAGTAATTTAAGAGAATGGTAATATTAATATTAATAAGTATAAAGGCAGAGTTTATGACCCATTTAATCTTTCCATGGATTGGTAAAGAATTTGTTTTGTTTTCTTGTTCAGTAATGATTTTCAGGGAAATCTTCACCCACATATGACTCACATTGTGATGATTCTCCTTGTCCTTTTTCCTCTTGCAAAATAATTCTATTTATTTTATTGCAAATTCCAATGTGTAGTAGTTTCAATACTTTAAATTGTGTTTAATTTTATTAAAGAGTGGTAGAGATAGAAGGCTCCAAAGCCTCTAATGGTGATTAAGTCTTTGTTACTTCCCTGGCAGGCAAAGGACACATGTGGGATATTGTCCTTGATAACTGTAAAAATTCTGAAACTGGTTAATAAGCCTTTTCCTGAAACTTTTTTTGTTGACAATGCAATATTTTAAAATACTGTTTCATAAATGAGTGGGCCTCCAAGATGGCTCAGTGGGCTGAGAGGGCTTCCTACAAAGAGGTCCAACAACCTGAGTTCAATTCCCAGGACCTGATGGTAGAAGAAGAGAATCAATCCTGCAAGTTGTGTTCTGGATTCCATAATCTTGTCACTGCATGTGCATGCCTACACAAATGTACACCACACACACACACACACACACACACACACACACAAGAAAAAGCTTAAAATTTTAAACAAAGCCCACAACAGAAAAGAGAAGGATGTCTTAAATGCATCTGTTTTGACATTCGAATAGAGGATTTCCTATAGACAAAGATGTAAGATAAACAATGGTCACTCTTCTGGTACCCCATCCAGTTGACTTTTCAGTGATGGCTTCTTAGACATTTCTGTTGGCTTGATTGTCAATACTTTTCCCTATTTCTGGTAGTCACTTCATCACATAGAGGGAGGAATAAGGGTTAAGGAGAAACCCACTTGACTTTATACAGCTCTTCAAAATAAAAGGGCTATACATATTGTATGCACTATGGATATGAGTGTATTTATATTTATGATTTTTGCAGACATTGCCTTCACCTGGGCAGCTTCTTGCTTTCTCATTCTGCACAAGGAGATATATCTAATATTGGACACCCTGACTAGATGGTTGTGTTAGATCTGAAGAAACAGGAGCCAGGCAGTTCTGTTCATGACTTATATTGTAAATGGCTAATTCCTTTCTCCTTTAACAAATTGCCAATCTCTTGATCTTGTTCTCATCTCTAGCATGTGCAGCCCTTTTTCATAAATAACTGTGTCACTCTTAGTCACTGCTTGGTACCCTCCTATGTTATCCACTCAGTTTTAATGCTATAGATTACAATTTGGCTTTGTAAATTAAGAGAGATGAATGCTGTAAAAATCAAAGGGAGTGATTTTATTTCAGCCATTTGCCTCATGAATGCACACACTGACCCCTTATCATGGGCTTCTCTATTCTTTATTATTGGTCCATTATCTCACTTTTGATGAAAATGTCAGGCAAATGGTAACATCCAGTGTAACCAAGTTAGGCAGGCAAAGAGAGAAGGAGCCTGTTTCCCAGAATTTCATGAAAACACCTTAACAGTGACCTTTAATTGGTTCTCTAGTACAATCCTATCTCTCATGATTTATGACAGTTATTAGATGTGCCCAAGACCAAAGGGATTTTGTCAGACTCAGAGAGTACTCAAACAAGCCTCATGATCTCATCTCCACTGTTGGTAATATTTTCAATGCTTCCTGATACAAGAACATAGAGAAGGCAGGAGGGGGCATAGGGGGAAACAACTGAACTATTCCATTGTCCCTTCCTTGGGCAATATTTATGCCTGTAATGATGAGGGTGGGCTAGAGCTCTGCAAACCTGCAGCTACACTTGTCACCTCCTGTGACCTGCACTGAACTTGAACTCTCATTGTTCAGCCTCTTACATGAAACTCTACTGTTTATTTAATTGACATTTTTTTTTAAATTGCACCTTTTGAAAACTGTTGGCTTTGGAAAACACACACATACACACACAACTAAACCAGTCAATGAGTCACATAAAAACCAGTGTAGCAATCAACCACAACTGTCAGCAGGAACTGACATAATGATCTCAGTTTCTTTGCAACAATCAGGACCCAGCTACTTGCAAAGATGAGGCTTCCTCTAACCCCTCAGATGAGGGAGGCCAGATTTCTTAAGACTCACAAATCCTCTTAAAGCAATTCTGTGTTTTTGTCCTCCTGAGACTTAATTCTTGACAATCAAGAAAGAAGTACTATTTCTAGGGTATCTGGAAAAAAAATCTCTTAAACCCAGCTAAACCTTTTTAATATGGAGACTCCTGCATCTATCCCATGGTGATGGATGGGGCAGGCACACATTATTTAACCCATTATTGAATCACTGTCTTCTGGGTAAATGATGGAAATGACATCTCCTTCTACTTCCATCTCAAGGATTTTAAAAAGGGCAGTTCCCATGGCCTCTTCAACTGAAAAGATGTGGGAGCAAGGGAGCCAGCTGCAATCAGGCAATCAGCTCTGTGAAGGAAGGAAAATAGCAAGGCACTTACTAGACGAAGAGTGGTTAGGGAATATGTGACATTTTTAAAATGTGATTTTGCTGTGCTCTTTGTTTAAGGAACATCACATATAGCTGCTTGGTGCTAAGCACTCTTTGTATATTTGTATTTTCTATCATGACAACCATTAGGACTCAAGAGTGTCCATCAAAATTCCCTTTATAACAGCCTCCCAGTCCAGCCACACCACACCACACATACACACACACACACACACACACACACACACACACACACACACACACACGGTAGGAAAAATTAGATCTTCCTCAAATGGAATCATAGGGATCAATATAATTGAAATATAGTGGATGGAAGGATGAAAGAACTGATAGATAAATGGCTGAGGACTCAGTGAAGTTTCTGACACTCAGTGACCTCAGTAGGAAACATTAGCTAATGTCCTTCCTTTTAACATTACCAAGACCCTCTATCAATATGTCCTTGGCAGTTTCTCCCACAAGGCTATATTTCTGTTCTCTTTTTACCTTTCTTGTAGTCCTGATATGTACCTTATTCCTAATAGAACTAATGGCAACTTGCTGTCTATATGGAGAGGAAAAAGCAATCTCATAGCCAGGTTAGCACTAAATCACTAATGACCAATACACTTTCATCTATTTCTGCATTCAGAGATATTTGCATTTTAATCAGAGACTCTGCCTTAACTGAAGGAAAGGTGAATAAAAGTGGCTTTTCAGAATGCAGGGAGAATTTAAAAGTTAGATCTTTCCGTAGTATCCGACAGTCACAAGCATCATCCACCCACCTATTTCTGAGACATTTAAGTACAAAGTCAGCTCTGAACAAGAACACCCATAAAAAGTTTCTCCTTTATTCCTCCCTCGATCAAGAAGAAACCTGTCACCAAGCTGTAGCACCTGCTTGCAAACTTGAAATATGCAACCATGATGTGTATTCAGATTTTTGACCATATAAGGGGAGGGCTGAAGAAAGGGCTTTTCTTGGTTCCTTATTCCTCCTTGCAAGCAAACCCTTAGTTCCCCTGACCAGGGCCACCTGACACACAGGACACCCTGTATAACCACAGATGCTGAGGACAGGGAAAGAGCACATGGTCTGACAAGCAAAGGTACATTTACAGGGCTTAGGACTGGGGCTGCTGAAATCCAGATGTCCCTTGTCAATGTCCAGTGTAGGACTCTTGCACCCCTGTGTGCAAGGAAAAAGGCAGCCTTTTTATATACTCGATTCACTTCTGAAAACACACTGGAAATGACATGACTAGAACTAGAAGTCTTTATGCTAAGTGAAGTAAACAGTCCCAGAAAAACAAAGGATGTATGGTGTCCGTCATTTGTGGATTCTAGCACCAAATCTCTATTTGTAAGGCAAACTGAATAATTATTTTTTTTTGTTTTCTTTTGTAGTAAATATAACACCTGATGTTACTCATCAACTTGCTATGTAATGTAGGAATGTAAAGTTAATATTATTTTCTTTACCTCCATACAATTCTACTGTCAAAATGTGATGCCCTAAACATGTTTTGGAGTTAAAAAAAAAAAAAAAAGAGTCACTGTGTCTGCAAAACACCATTCCAGTGGCAGATATCAGCAGACATCCTGGCAAAGGTCATTAAACTAACACACGCCATTCCCCAAGTGAAGCTGAATGAGAGCAAGACAACTTTAAAACCACCTCGTTTCACTTCATTTATGCAGTCAGCAAAGTGATTAATTCAAGGACAGTCATCTAAAAGTATCTGTTAATGCCTTTAAAACTTGTAGCCAGCATTTACTTTAAATTTTCCCTTTTGTTCCATGAGATTTAGAAAACAATAGTGCATAAGGCAGAGCTAAGTCATCGTTTTCACTAAATAGATCAGAAAATGAGGATCAGAGTGAATTTGTTATAGAAATTGCTAATAGACTTATTCTCTATTATCTTGGTTCAAGATCTGCTGGAATGTTTATGTCTTAAATGCCTAATCTTATTTATATTATCTTTGACAAATCTCACCAAATACCTTCAAAGTAGATGTACACACAAGAAATATATATGAATCTTGTTTCCAATTAACATGTATTTGGAAAAGGTGATTGCACAGATCTTCCTATGAGAAGAGTAAGAGAATCTGGCATCCATGTATCTTAACTAATAATTTGTTGTTGTCCCCTCATTCTGAAAGGTATTCACTTGTAGTGTTCAGTGGTTTTACTATGCATTACTTGATAACTGTGCTAGGTAGTTTTTGTCAAAATGTCACAAAATGAAATTACCTGAGGAAAAGAACCCCAACTGAAGTATTTCCTCCATTGGAGTGGACTGTATGTATCTTCTAGGAATTTCCTTGATTTCTGATTAATGTAGGAAGGACCAGAAGCTATGGGTGCTGCCTTTGTTAGTCAGATGATCCTGGAATGTATAAGCATGGTGGTTGTGCAAGCCAGGGAAAGCAAATCAGGGAGCACCATTACTCCAGGTCTCTGCTTCAGTTCTGAGCTTCCAGGACCCTGCCTTGCTTTGCATTCCCTCTATGACAGACTGAACCTATAAGCTGAAACAGACCCTTTCTTCCCAAAGTTGGTTTTGGTCATGACACTTGTCACAACAACAGCAGAAAACTGGAACAACAATTAGTGCCAGGAGTGAACTATCACTGTGACAGACAGACCTGAAAATGTTTTTGTAAGGACTGTGGAAGCATTTGGGACTGTGAGCCAGAAAAGTCTTTGAGTACTCAGAGGTTAAAGGGCTGCTTTGAAGATACAAATGCAGGAAGAAATTCAGGCAGTGGAGGCCTGGCATGCAGAATTTGACAGGGAAGTTTGTGAGTTACTCAAAGATCAGGGATTTTCATCTGATATTTTAAAATTAAGAATCTGGTTTTTGGTCACCTGGGGCAGAAGAATCAGCTGTGACTAACGAAAGGCCAGCACTACTGAAGGAGAAGGATTTCCTTTACTTTTCATTGCTAGTTAACTGGGGCTATAACATCAGTTGAGATTAATAAGAGATAAGTATCATTTAGGCAAAATATTCTAGGAAGTACTTCCCTCAGGGTTACATATAGAAGCTACAGTCCAGGGGAGCCAAGGCTGACAGCAGAACTTGGCAAATAATGTAAAAGACTTTCACATATGCTACTGTTGTTTAAAGGCATGAAGGGAAGATGAAGCGTAGCTGAGGCTCAGCGTTGTATGGCAGGGTCGAGTCTCCCTGAGGAGAGACCAAGAGAAGCCAGGAGAAGCCATTGTTGAAAGTATAGCAACAGGTGTAGCAATACCCAGAAGATTTGGAGGAGTCACAGAGAGAAGCTGCGGTGGCTCATTATGTGGAAGGGCTAGAGTCCCTGCAGAGGGCAAAGGAAGCCATTGGGGAAGGTTAAGCTTTAGTTTCAGTGGAAACCCAACTACATTTGAGATGCCAGGACCATAGGATCTCCACCAACGATAGTGACGGTTGTGGAAAGGAGCCAGCCTGAACCTAAGAGAAGAGCTGTGCATGCTGCAGATGGCAGAAGCAGAGAAGTGGTGTTTCCAAAGCCTTTTGGATCCCAGAAGATAGTGAGTCTCAAATGTCAGACTCTGAGCTACACAGCTAACTTTGGTTTCAATTAGGTATGCTTGGCTCTTCTCTTTTGAAATAGAAAAATATTTAACTTGCTTTTCATTTGAATGGAGCCTATAGTTAAGACACTTGGGATATTTTAAGAGTAATTTGAACATTTTCTCCTCAGTTTCCGCTGCAACTGAGACTGTACCTTCAATAGTGGCTTCTCCTGGCCTCCTTTCAGGGAGAATTTGACCCTGCCACAGAGTCCTAAGCCTTTTTTTTTCTTTTGTATTCGAATTCTTTTGAATTTCATGCAATATATTTTATCATATTTAGATTTACCCTCTTCTACATCCCTCTTACTACCCCCACACATCTCATGTACTCTATTAGAGTCGAATTTGTACCCCAGTTATTCAGTATTGGTCCATTCACGGGAGTCTGGTAAACCTACTAAGAGACATAGCCTTGAAAGAGACTCCCGCTCAGCAGCCACTTTTTGCCAATACTTCTTCAGCTAGGATTGGGTTTCTTAATCACTTCCCCATAGCTATGCTGGGATTTTTATCTTCGTTTAGTGCACATAGTATTTCTGCATGCTGTCACCATTGGGTGAATTCATATGAGTACCTTTTTATATATCTGGAAAACTGTTTCCTCATCATCCATCACCTTTGGCTCTTACAATTTTTATGCCCCCCTCTTCTGCAAGGATCTCTGAGTGCTGAGAGACAGAAGTTTGATAAAGGTGTGTAACTGAGGAATAGACACTGCACTCTCTTGTTTCTCTGCATGTTGGCAAGTTGTGAGTCTCTGCTGCATCATCTGCTGCATAAATAAGCTCCATTGGTGAGAGTTGGGAGATGCAGTACTTGATGGGTATAACTAGAAGTCAGTTGACTTCCATTTTGCAGAATAATAGGTATGGGCTCTTCCCCAGGGCCTGTGGACTGTCTAGACACTGGTTCAGTGGTATCAGTGTCAGGTGCGGTGATAGTGTCAGGTATGGGATCCATCTTATGAAGAACACGGCAAATACAGTTAGAAAGTGAATGATTACCCGTATAATATTCATACCACTATTGAAACAGAGAGCATATCTTGCTGGCCCAGCTGTTGTTGAAGTAGGATTCACAGCTGTATAAAGTCGATGATTAATTTTCTCCTCCAGTTGCATGCACAGAAATTTCTAGTACTATGAAAGCCAGGCAGTAGAGATGAAGCTCTAAAGTCAGCACCAGCTTGACTTCTTTTTTGTTCTACATTTCATGTATGTTGTATCTTCAGCAATAGAGTCTGACTGTCAAGTTCTAGTTGGTAAGCATGAGCACAGGCAATGGTCAGTATTGCTTGAGAGTCTTTAGGATACCTGATCAATAGCTTCAAATAGATAATCCATTCCTGGCCTTGGGATAGCCTGTGGTGTCCAGTAAGGGCAATATCCCAGTTATAAATAGTAACTTTTAATCAATTTTTATTGTATATAAGAAGATGCTTCTAAATTATGACCTCCAAGAATAAAATGTATGTTAATTGCAAAATATGTTTAAGCATTCACATTTTTCCCTTTAATTTTTTATTATTCTAAAATATGAATACACACCTTCCACCCATATACAGTAATTACAAAATCTGAAAATGACTGGTAAGTCAATTCTAGAGCCCCTTAAGAGATCCACATTATAGCAGCACAGTTGCTTTCAGGTACAAAGAAATACAACAATAATGTTATTCAGCTTGCCTTTCAACTGGGGATTTAGTGTTAGCATCCACAAATTAGAGAAACCATTCCCCATTTGTTTTTCTGGGACTGTGTTACTTCACTTAGCATAATGTCCATTTACCTGCAAAGTTCATGTCATCTTTCTTTACTGAATAGTAGTACTCCATTGTATAGATGTACCACATTTTTTGTTATCTACTCATCAGTTGAAGGGCATTTAGGTTGTTTCCAGCTCTTCACTATTGTGAAGAGAGCTGCAGTAAACATAAATGTGCATGTACCTTTTAGGTAGGATGAGTCTTGTGGGTATCCACCCAGGAGTGGTATGACTGGGTCAGGTGGTAGGCTCATTTTGAGTCTTTTCAGGGTTCTCCACACTACTTTCCATAGTGGCTGTATGAGTTTGACATTCCCACCATCAGTGGAGGAACGTTCCCCTTTGCCCACAACCTCTCCAGCATTTGGTGTCTTTTGTTTTCTTGATCTTAGCCAGTCTTTTCAGAGTGAGATGATATCAGAGAGTGGTTTAAATTTCCATTTCCTTAATTGTTAACAATATTGAACACTTTTTAAAAATATTTATTTATTTATTTATTATTTTTTATGTGTATGAGTGTACTGTCTGCATGTAGGTTGGTGCATCCATGTCCTGTAATGCCCCAGAGGTCAGAAGAGGGCATCGGATTTCCCTGGAACTGGAGTTAAAGAAGGTTCTTAGCCACCATGTGGGTTCTGGGAATTGAACCCAGGTCCTCTGCAAAAACAATTGGTACTCTGAACTGCTGAGCCATCTCCCCAGCCCCTGCTGAACACTTTTTAAGATGTTTCTCAGCCATCTTTACTTCCTCACTGGTGCAGTCTCTGTTCACTTCTTTGTTCCATCTTTTGAGTAGGTCATTTGTTTACTTACTCTTTTGTTTTTTGAGTAGTTTATATATTTTGGATGTTAATGCTCTGTCAGATTTATCATTGGTGAATGTTTCCTCACACTCTGTGGTTTTCTCTTCATTTCCTTGTTTGTTTCTTTTGCTGTACAGAAGCTTTTGAGGTGGATGAGGTCCTGTTTGTGAACTGTTGACCTTATTTCCTGCTCAGATGCTGTTTGATTTAGGAAGTCTTTTCCTATGCCTATGTTTTGTAGGTTGTTGCCAACTTTTTCTTCTATCACTCTCAGGGTTTCAGGTTTCACACTGAGATCTCTGATCCACTTGGGGTTGATTTTTGTATAGGGTGAGAGGTAGGGGTTTAATTTTGTTCTACAAATGATGATCCAGTTTTACTAGCATCATTTGCTGAAGATGCTATCCTTCCTCCATTGAGGTTTTTTTTTTGTTTTTGTTTTTTTTTTTTTGTTTTGTTTTTTGCCCGTTTGTCAGATATGAGGTGGCTGACATTGTATGAGCTCAAGTTTAGTTGTTCAATTTTGTTCCATTGGTCAACAGGTCAGTTTTTGTGACAGTACCAGGCTGTCTTTATGACTATGGCCCTGTAATATAGCTTGATTTCTGGTAAAGCAATCCTCCCCTGTATTGCACTTTTTGCTCAGAGTTGCTTTAGCTATCTGGGGTCTTTTGTTTTTCCATATGAATTTAAGGACTTTTTTCCAAGTCTGTGAAGAAACTCATGGGAGTTTTGATTTGGATTGCATTAAATCTGTATATCAATTTGGGCAGAATGGACATTTTTATTATATTACTTTTTTCCAATCTATGAGACATATGTGATGTTTATATAGGCATATGTTGGAGCAACACAAAGGGGAGAGAACAACAACATAAATACTGGATCAAAGAACCTACTGATACAGTTAAATTCTGCCCAAAACAACAAGCCTTTGCAGTGAAAAACTTTGGAAAGACTGAGAGAAAGATGCAAGACATGTATGACAGAAGGCATGAACTGGGGTGGGGTGGGGGGCAGGGAGAGGGGGAATGTGTCTAAATTGGACTAAAACATAATATATGAAATACACAAATCATCAATAAAAGTTTTTTTTTTAAAAATAACATGCTTCTATAGGGGTAGGTTCCCATATGGATTTTTCTAATGTTCTTTAGTGTTAGTTATCTCTCCTCATAAAATGTTTGAATATTTTAGAAAGTGTGGAAATTTGAAACTTCTATGTTTAATACTGTGATGAATAAATGAGACATGAAAACTTATATTTTAATATTGAAATGTTTAATTGTCACATTGATAAGAGATCAATTGTGTTGCTTAGTTTTTGTCAACTTCGCACAAGCTAGAAACACTTGGGAAGACGGAACCTCAACTGAAGAATTTCCTCTATCAGACTGCCCTGTGGGAATGTGTTTGAGGCATCTTTTTGATTGTTAATTGATGTAGGAGTTCCAACCTCTTTGTGGGTGGTGCCACCCTTAGGCAGATGAGCCTGAACTATGTAACAAAGGCAGCTAAGTAAACCAGGGGGAGCAAGCCAGTAATCAGCTTTGCTCCATAGTCACTAATTGAGCCCTGCCCCAAGTTCCTGTCTTGAGTTCTTGTTCTGACCTCCCCCAGTGTTGGATTATGAACTCAGAGTTGTATGCTAACATAAACCCTTTCTTCCCTTGGTTGTTTTTAATTGTTTGTTGTTTGTTTTTTGTTTTGTTTTAGTTTTTTTGGCCAAGTTGCTTGTCATACCAATGAAAAGCTAAGAAACCTATCATGGCCTCAGTTTCTTTTCACATGAAGTGGGAACATGAATTCCATCCTTCCAGAACACAGCAGAGAAGGGGGGGCGGGGTCCAAGTTAAACTGCAAGGCATCAGCATGCCCTGAGTTACTGGCCATCTTTAGGAACTGCTTGTCTATCCTATACTCTGCTCAGCACCTCCTACTGACTGCCACCCTGCCCATCCCTGCCTGTATAGCCTCCTTCCTTCCTCATGGCTCTTTGCTAGTGCTGACTGCTATGAGAGGAGTTGCTGCCTGTCTTCCCTGTTTCCCTAATGCAGTCACTGGGTTTGCTAGCCTCTGAGCCTTGACTTTGTTTTCATAGCCAGAGCATTTTCCAGGCCAGGCTGAGACTAGTAAACCTCATCTCAGAAACTTTTGACCTTTTCCCAGTGTCTCTTTGATGGTTGACTTGGTCCTTTCTAAAAGCTTGATATTGATGTTTGGGCCTAATAGGGAAATGTAAACAAGCAATAGATAAAGGTTAACAATACCCAATCAATGCTGCAGAGGGAGGCAGCACAGGCAGGGATGTATTGAAAGGCCAAATGTAAGCTGAGCTCTATTGACAGTTTAATTGCATTTACCCTACCCCCCTTATATGCTGAATGAATAAAAGGGCTGCCTGGCAGTCTTTCATTTCAGCTATGGTGAGTCATTCTTTATTCTTTTATTAGATGGAAAGAAAAACTTAAATGTAACTAAATACATTCTTGTTCTCCTGTTCTTAATTTTTAGTCCCTAAAGTACATCTCCTTCTCTCACTTCCTTTTCTCCTGTGAAAGTCAATCTACCCGAGTAAAGCTAATGCCCCTTCTGACTTCCAGAGGCACCATGTCTAGTGGCCTTTGAGGTACAAGTGACACCTGTCCCTCTTACCACAGCCATCCTACCATAGCTTCTTGCATACACCTCTCTAAAGCCAAAATTCTCACCCAAGCTCAAGTTGAAAGAAAATAAAGTGGGACAAATGTATAGCATCCTTTACCTGAAGTATGAAAAATGTTATAGAACTTAGAGCAGCAGTGTGTGGTGGACAGTAGTGTGTATCCCTGTAATCCCAGCACTCCACTGGGAGAAGCACAGGACTGAATTTGCAGCCAGCATGGACAGACAGCGGAGTGAGTCAATGCCTCAAAGGAAAAAAAAATGGAGTTAGAAGTTATTCCTTTATTTTTAGTTTATTTTGGTTTTTCTTAATTTTTATTGAACTTTTTGTGCATTTCATACAACATTTCTTAATCAAATTTAGACCTGTCCCCCCATCCATACCCCCCACACCAGAATTCGTGAATTCTGCCATACATGTTAAGCCCTATCTTGCATCTTTTTCTCAGTTTTTTAAAACTTTTTCTATGCACACGTTTACTGTTTTGGTCGGTTCTTTGAACAAGTAAATACACTTGTTCTAAAATAGACTTGTTCAAAAAATATTTGTTCCCAAAATATGCATATATACACTCCACACATATGCCAAAATTATAAAGTATGAAAATAAACTATAGATTAATTCCAAAACACATTTAGGGATTCACATTTTAACAGTAAAGTTGCATGCAGGCAAAAAGAAATATTACTTTACATTCCTAAATTGTATAGCAAGTTGATATATATTTTAATGTACTTTTAAGGAAAAGATTTATTTTTCATAAATCTTAGAAAGTAGGAAAATAGAGACATAAACCTCTGTTATGCTAAATGAAGTAGCAGAGTCTCAGAAAAACAAACAATGTATGGTGACCCTCGTTTTGGGATTCTAGTGCCAAATCCTCATATGTAAGTCAAGGGGTAGTTTGTTAGTAAAAATAATACCACACTGAATGATATTACTGTAGATATAGCTGGAAGTTAGTCTTAAGAGCTAAATGTTCACTCATTTAACATATTTAACTTAAGATACAAACAACATGGAAAGAAGTAGTCATTAATTGATTACTTTGTCCTATCCAAAAACAAAAGAAAAGAAAAGAAGGGAAAAGGAAGGTAGGGGAGGAGGAAGGAGACAGGGAGGCAAGAAGGAAAGAAACTTTTCAATGAGATGAGAGTCCAACTTTTTCTAAGTGGTTCCAATCTAATTCTCTTTATCATAATTTCTCTTTTATTGTAATATTTTTATTGATGTTTTGTGTATTTCATACACCATTCTTCAGTTCAATTTAGACACATTCCCCGCTCCCTGCTCCCCCACCCCACCCCACTTCATGCACTCTGTCATACATGTCCTGCATCCCTCTCTCAGTCTCTCCAGTTTTTCTCTGCAAAGGTTTATTGTCTTAGGCAGAATTCAACCACATCAGTCAGTTCCTTGACCCAGTCCTCATGCTGCCATGGTTCTGTCCCAACTGCACCTCTCCAAAGCATGCCCATGTACACGTCATATATGTACCAGAATTATGTCCTCCAGGAACAGACTGCATATTAATTCTGATATATGTCCAGGAGTTCATATTTTTCCCATTAATTTTATATTACTCTAAAACATGAATATATACCCTTCACCCATATACATCAACTACCATGTCTGAAAGTAAATGGTAAGTTAATTCTAGGGATCATTATGAGATTCATATTATAACATCACAGTTACTTTCAGATAGAAAGAGCTATAACAATAATGTTGCTCAGTTTGCCATTCAACTGGGGATTTGGTGTTCGCATCCACAAATGAAGGAAACCACTCCCCCCTTTGTTTCTTTAGGACCATGTTACTTCACTTAGCATAATGGCTTCCAGTTTCATCCATTTACCTGCAAAGTTCATGATGTCATCTTTCTTTACCACTGCACAGAACTTTCTTTTATGCTATCTTTTATTTACACACCTCCCCCTACTTATTACCCAGCTTATAACATTCCATGAGCAAAACATAAATATTCTCTCCCTTTAAAGCACTTATCGGGTAAAAAAACAACATCAAAGAAGAAAATTGGGCAAATACCAAAAAAATGCAACTTAGCAAAACAAAACCAACTTTTATAACTAATTATTTTATTCCATTTATCAGATCCATAACGATTTTTTCAACTTCAGTAGTTAAAACACACATACAATGGGGCTGGAGAGATGGCTTAGTGCTTAAGAGTGACTACTGCTCTTGCAGAGGACCCAGGTTCTATTCCCAACACCCACATGGCAGCTAAGAACAGTCTTTAAGCCTGGTGTGGTGGTGCACACCTTTAATCCTAGCCCTCAGAAGGCAGAGGCAGGCAAATCTCTGTGAGAAAAAAAAAATTAAGGCTGGGTGGCCAAAGAAACAATCTTCTTTTCTTCCTTTAACTTGACTTTGAACCTCAAATCCAATGACAATGTGCAAAGTAAAGGCTGTGTGTGATTCTGCAAACCTAGAGCAGCATGGTTCTTACTAAGTTTACAAAGAAGGAAGCTAAGGACTTTGCTCCATCCAGAGGAGAGAGAGAGACATGGAAAGAGAAGCCCTGGGGACCCAGCCCATTTTCTCTGTTGATCTCCATTTATGCACTTCAGAAATAAAACTGAGTACTGTTGTGCCAAAGAAAATTGCATCATTAATTATGTACTTAATCATTGTCTTCCAGAAGGGCATGCTGTCTTTCGTGACATTTTTATATATTTGAAGGCAGCACTGTGTGAAGGCAGGGCAAGATGTTTGGTTTATTAGATGTCACAGACAATTCACACTGACACTGATGGGTTAATCTAAAAAGCATGGGCCTTACAAAGAGGAAGAAAGCCAAACACAGAAATGCATGCAGTGCCCTGTCTTAGAATTTCTTCTTTCATTGATTCATTCCATTATTTTGTTAAGAAATTTTCTAGGAGCCATAATACTCTGAGTTCTTGAAACATAGAGATGAAAGTTTATACCTAATCTAAAAGGGTTTCAAGTATTATCATTAAAGCAAGCATTTCAATACATAAGTTAAAATAAATTTGAGAGCAATATTAACAGGGGTTTAGATTAGGTTGAGATTGCTTTCACCCAGAGCAAGAAACCATGAGTATTTCAGGCTTCTTACAAAAGATTTGAAATATTCTGAGCCATATTGGAGGGATAATTAGGATTTGAAAACTGCAATTTAATTGTTTATGTGTATGTGTGTATGGGTCCCTAAAAATCTTAGGAGAATACCTTGTAAAATTTAATATTAGTTAAATTAATATTAAATAATCAATGTTGTTATAATGAATATTGTCATTTGTGATGGAGGTGACCCTTGGCAGGTATAGTACAAACAGGTCTGTTAACATAGAGCAGTTGTTTCTACTATGATATTGGATGCGTTCAAGCCAGGATTTCAAGACAAGACTGAAAACTTTGTGATATATTATGACTTGACTCTCAAATGTATCACTATTATTCTTTTCCATGACATCCTTTATGTTGTTGCTAGGATGACTTTTAAAAAAAATATTAGTGATTATTTTTATTTTATGCATATGAGTGTATTACTTGCATGTCTTTAAGTGCTCCCTGTCAGGCAGAATACATAGGAGTCAGAAGAGAGCATCAGATTCCCCTGAAACTAAAGTTAAAGGTGGTTGTTAACTAACAAATGTGTGCTGGGATTTGAACCCGGGTCCTCTGAAATAGCTTCCATGGCTCTTAAACATTGAGTCTTCTCTGCAGACCTGAATGTCTGTTTTTTTTTATTACAGCAAATAATACATCACAGACCAGAATAACTACACTTAGAGGACATTTTAGTACATCGCAGTGCTGTTTCCTCCACCACATCCATCCACAGAACGCTACTGCACCTTGTGTATTAGTCATTTTATCATCGCTGTGACAAAATGTCTGACAAAACAACTTAAGGAAGGGTTTATTTTGATTCACAGTTCAAGGGTTCCATCCATTATAGCAGGGAAATCATGGTGACAGGAACATGAGACAACACTGAGGTCACATTGCATTCACAGTGGGGAAGCAGAAAGCAATGTATGGGCCTACTCATGTCTCTTTCTCCTTTCCAGGAAGTTAAAAGGTGGGTTTTCCCACCTCAATCAACCTAATCTATGTAACCTGTCACAGACATACCCAGAAGCTTATCTCTTAAGTAATTCAAGATTCTATCAAGCTAACAATCAATATTAACCATCACACCTTCCAAATTAGAAATGGGACTTTTAAACAATAACCTCTTTACCCTCTAGCCACTGTAACTACCATTTTCTCTGTGAATTTGACCATTCTAGGTACCTCATATAAATGGAATTACATAACAATTAACTTTTTATGTGTTGAAACTTAGCCTAGTGTTTTCAAGGAGCAAAATATGCATGATCATGACCCAGGAACAAAGTCAGGTACCTCCAATTCCCTGTTCTGACGTGGTAACAGTTTAATGAATATTTACAGTAACAGGAGTTGGAAATGGAGCAGAGGTTAAGAGCACTGCTCCATGTTGCAGATCACCTGTTTGGGTTCCCAGCATCCATATAGCAGCTAACAACCAACTGTAACTCCAGTTTCAGAGGATCAGACACTACTTCTGACCTTGTAGGCCTTACATGCTCATGGTGCACTTATATACATGAAGACAAAACACTGAGCAAGTAAAAATACTTAAAAAAGTTATACTGATAGGGCACAGAAAGTCATAAATAAAGGCACTTTCAAATTCATTATTGGGAACATCAGTTAGACATGCTGAAGCAAAATGGATGAATCTTTGCTATAGGTTTAGTCTGATATCTGAATATGTTCTTGGCCTTTTGGTTGGTGGAGGTCTCTTAACACATTCAAACAGTTTTATCTGGTAGTCCCAAGGATGTTAAATCATATACAGAGATGGACAAGGAATAAATATTAAGGAATATAAAAAGAGTTCACATTGTAATTGGGCTCTAAACCTTCAACATTCTTGCCTCTTGTTAATCACTGAAACTCTACTCATTTTATCAGCCTAGTAGAAAGTCCAATGTAAGGTATGGTTCTTTCTGGGAACTTTCATTCACAGAATGAGTGGAATTCCACTCCACATAGATGCTGCATCTTGCTGATCCATTGACATACCTGTAACAGTTCTTGCAAATAGCATTATTATGAGCATAGATGGTCAAAGACATTGAACACTTCCCTTCAAGTTCCTGCTTTCAGGACAGTGATATGGCTCAGCTGGTCAGTGTTTGACCCAAAAGCTGGATACCCTGAGTTTCATTCCCAGAACCCATGTGAAGATGGAAAGAGAGAATGACTCCACACCTGTCCTATGACCTGAACACACAGACACAGACACAGACACAGACACAGACAGACACACACATACACACACACACACATACACACACACACACACACACACATACACACACACATCAAAAAATATTTTAAAATAGCTTCTGCTTTCAAGATGGGAAATGAAATTGCTAGGATTAAAGGTTCTTTTTAGCAGTAGAGCACATGATACAGTTAGGATGATCTTTGATAGTTATCTGTGCAGGAAAATCTTTGCTCTCCAATGAAGAAAACAGAGTCTTGTACAATTTGTATCAACAGACATATCAACCCAAGTAAGTCACTCTACATCACTCTGGCTTTAGTTACCTTGTGAGATAAAAGAACAGTTGGACTAAAGCTGTATCCATCTTAGTAGCGGCATGTCAGCATGTGGTAGCTGCTTCTTGTCTTGCCTGCTAATAAACCCAAACTTGGTTTACTCATTATTGTGACCTTGAACACCCACCCTATACATTATCTTTTGTAGGACATAGCACCATAACAGTGGTTCATGGGGCAGCAGTGGTGAGCTGTCTAGTTAGACCCAATGTACACGAACATTCAAATTTAAATAGTGTTGTATTATTCAACCTGGTTACAGACTGTGTACTGCTAATGGACTGATTGCCTGTGAAGGCAGTTCTAAATATAGCTTCTAAATCCAAACTACTGAGAACTATATCCTCAACTTTCGCTAACAAACTGTGTGGCCTTAGGCAACTTATTTAGTCACCCTGTACCCAAGTTTCCTGATGTTAAGGATAATATACACTTCGCATCACTGTATTACATAAATAAAGTATACAGAACTCTCCCTACCCTCTTCCTATCACATGCTTTCTGATCTTGTTTATTTGCTTTCTTGAAAACTCAAGAACTGTAGCAAATATTCAGTGCTAGGCAATGCACTTGAACTCTCTGATTCTTTTCCTTCCATTTATTTTAAACTTAATTTTGGATCAGCTTATATTTCCTCTTCATTCCTCTCCTATTGGCTAAAATTTTTGTAATGTTTTAAAATTTATTTTTGCTCCTCACTTTTCCACCCATTCTTCCCATTCCATCTGTCACCTTCTGGAGATAAACTTTACTATAGAACCAAGGCATTTAAGATTCTCCAATAAAATTGGTTACAGGTAAGATGCTCGTTCCCATAAGGTCCAGCATACTCAGTCGAACTTTTTAGGATCATGAGGAAAGGACAAGACAAGCTTAATTCTAAATATCCTTGATTGCTTCT
Source organism: Rhizomys pruinosus (assembly GCA_009823505.1). NCBI lineage: Eukaryota > Metazoa > Chordata > Mammalia > Rodentia > Spalacidae > Rhizomys > Rhizomys pruinosus. Next base: position 35,690 of record VZQC01007782.1, on the reverse strand, counting down.
TAAATCCTGCATGATTCAATTTTACTTTTATCAATTTAGTCTCTGAGAAAAATGAAACTTCAAAAATCTAAACAAATACATACTTCATTCAAGGCTCCCTATTGTCTGAAAAAAATGACAATGTTATGTAACTACAAGGCCATTTGTGAACCTAATAACTTTAGCAATCTCTTTTGATATAATTTAATGCTTATGATTCTCTACATTATCTCCAAAATCTATTTTTACAAGTGATATGTGAAAGACTAGGGCCATCAATATCTTTGTTTGTTCTGTCTCCTATCTATCCTTTACCCACTTGTAAACTCAGACATTCTCTCTTTTGCTTGTGTCTTTATTTTGCTGGATAACTGGGTTGCCTTTCTTGAGAAAAGTTCCACACTCTTCATTTGGGTAATTGTTTCTTCAAAGTGTCATTCATGTGTCACTCCATCCCCTGTGTTTACTGTGTGGACTAGAGGCTGTTAAGTGTTACTAAAAGCTTCATTAGACTCGGAGTGAACAGTTTTGGCAAGAATGCTTCACAGGTGGTGCTGTGTCGTTCAGATTACACCACACCAGGTGGTACATAATGTCTCAGGTTTAGTGCTGCTAAGATGGATCAGTGGCTCGGGTGGTGGCAGTCTCTCTGCATTGTATTGTGATTTGCCTGCAGAGCCCAGATTAGACCAAGTAGCGTGGACAGTGTTCCTCTACCTTTCATGGAAACTTTCAATAAATACTAAAATTCTAGGTGTGCAGATAAACAAACACACCCACACAGAGCTGGCTCTCCCCGTAGATATTAACAAAGATGTCATCCATTACTGAAAGTGGACGATTGCCAGCATTCTAGATGCTTTATAAAACTAAACCCAAGTCATCCACATTTTACAGATGAGACGTGAGCTACAAAAAGTTAAAAGTTAATTAACTTGCCAAGGTCACATAGCTGAAAAGTGGCAATGATGGAGTTGGAATTCAAACTATCTGGCCTCAAAAACCCAATTCCCACCCATTTTCCCTCTTCCCTTCCCTTCACATGTCATCTCAAATCACAGGTTTTGCATGAAGTTGTCTTTGACTGATCCACTACTTCCTCCCTCCCCTATAACATAATCTACCTCCTAATACCTACTATCCTACTTCAAGCTTTCCATGCAGCAAAGAGACAGTCACCAGAAAGTAAAGAAAAAAAAGGAGAGGAGAGGAAATTCACACCAGCCTGTCACTTCTTCTAGCTGTTTGTCATAGGGCAACTTAACTTCCAATTTGCTTATTTACTATTCTAACAATATTTTCCCCTGAAATGTTTATGACTGTTCAATGAAAAATATTAATGGTCTTTGTCATTTAAGGGACTGTTTCATCCCCTTTCCCTCTTTTCATTCATTGTCACACACTCTCATATATATCTATATATCTCCTGTGTTGAGTGCATCATTCTCACAATCAGGGACTATCTCAACTTTTCATTTCTCTTGCACCTTTCACACTTTTTCCTTGCTTAGGAGTTTTGGTACTGTATAAGTTATTGCACAACCTTGATGAAAACTTCAACATACAGAGATCCTATTGTTATTAACCACAGAAGCGTCATTTCCCAGTAGACACCCAGCGCAAAGATGGCTTAGGAATCCAGCATGCCTTCTAGTCCTGGAGAGTTGCCAAGTCTTGCACCTTGACAGCATTTTATGGGAGGCAAAGAACACCATTTTCATTAAAGTTACATTGATTTAGATTCTACTTACATCATTTAGACATTGTAAATGTGCTTCTAATTCAGAATTGTTCTTGGACAACATGATATGTTTGGTTGGCCAACCCTTTTACTCCTCCTCCTCCTTCTCTAATCCATATGCAGATTTCCTTTAATATTCTTTAGCATACTTGTCAGTTGATATCTGTGTGCTACTGTAAAGTAGAAGTTGCCATTTTATTTCTCTATAAAACACATGAGTTATTCACTGAAGTCTTCAAATGACTTTTTTTTTTTTTTG
>VZQC01007782.1:0-22310 GCA_009823505.1 Rhizomys pruinosus | reverse complement strand
TCCAAAATTATATATAAAGAAAATCCATCTCACCATAACCAGAATATGACGTGAATTACAAAACAAAAAATAATAATAAATACGTGTGTGTGTGTGTGTGTGTGTGTGTGTGTTTAGCTTCAGGTAGGAAATGAAGGAAAGTAAACCATGAGTCATTTACAGGTTGAAAAGTAGAGAAAATGGTGCTGTAACATCCTGTGAGTCTGATGAAAGGGGGAAAAATAACTGATGACTTGCTATCTTTTCTATAGACTATGTGTGAGATACCTCACCTGATAGGTTTGATCCTGAAAACACCTTTGAATATAATGAACTTAAAAAAATAGAAGTTCCCTTTTAAATAAATACAAGAACTTTGATCTCATAAAATAAGGAATCCTGCAATTAGACAAAGGAGAGAGAGAAGAATTTAGAGAAATGATGCTTTTTGTTCTTAGATCATCCTTCTAAAACATAACTGCAAATATTTCAAGTTCGCTTTCCATTTACAATGACTTTGAAACCTCTGTCGTGGTAGATTCATGAAACTTTTAACATATTTACTGCCACAGTGAGTGTCTTAAATGTGCATTACTATTTTGTAAACAACATGAAAGTTTAAAATGCAAATAAAATCTTCCACACATTAGCCACCACATTATCTCTCAGAAGAAAGAAATGGAAGAATAAATCAAGTTGTACAATTATGAGATGATGGGAGGGTACTACATGTAGTTCCTTCTAAGAAAACATTTGTGAGATGGAGAGATGGCTCCATGATTAAGCACACTGGCTTTTCTTGTAAAAGACCTAGGTTCAGTTAGCAGCACCCACATGCCAGTAAAATCTATCCATAAAACTAACAACCTCTTATGATCTCCTCAGGCATTTCATAACATATGTGGACTTACATACAAGGAGGGAGAACTTTCATACACAGATCTCTGTGAGTTCGAGGCCAGCCTGGTCTACAGAATGAGTTCCAGGACAACCAGAGCTACAGGGAGACCCTGTCTCAAAAAGACAAAAAAAAAAAAAAATAACAAATAAAATATTTTGTTTTAATGAAGATATGTCTGCCTGTGTTTCCCTCTACTGGGGATGAGAAGGAAGCTCCATTCTAATTTGTTTTGTTTAAAAAATATTTTACATATGTGAGTGTATCTGTCTGCATGTATATAAGTATGCCCATATTGTGCAATGACTGTAGAGATCAGAAGAGGGAGTCAAATACCCTGGAACTGGAGTTACAGATGCTTTTTAGCAGCCATGTGGGTGTGGGAATCTAACCTGGGTCCTCCACAAGAGCAGCCAGTGTTCTTAACCTCTTAACCATCTCTCCGGGCCCTCTATTCTAAGTTTTAAATTCAACTGGCTTTGGGGTTTTTAACTTCAGAAATGAAAAATGATCTGTAAATAAATGAACTTACTACTTACTTTTATGTTCAATCAAGTTTGCATAGAATTAGCTTATAAGTTTAATATTAGAATTTTTGCTTAAAAATTATCCTAAACTGTATTTTTTTTTTTTGAGACAGAGTCTCCCTATAGCCCCAGCTGACCTGGAACTCACTCTGTAGACCAAGCTGGCCTTGAATTCACAGAGATCCATTTGCCTCTGCATGCCCCACCACGCCTGGCTTAAAGACAGTTCTTAGCCACCATGTGGATGCTGGGAATCAAACCTGAGTCCTCCGCAAGAGCAGTCAGTGCTCTTAACTGCTGAGCCATCTCTCCAGCCACCTAAACTGTATTATATCTGTTATCGAAATCCAGGTAGTATTTTTCTTATTAGTTGTCTTTAAATAAGATAATAAATAAGATAATTTAAATAAGATAATTAATTTGAAATTTTGTATAAAATTTTAACTTAAAAAATTGAGACCTGTGCCAGACACAGCCACTGCAGAATGAGCTTCCCAAACCATGCTGTGCTGATCCTTTTGCTCTGGGACCATCTGCACTCCCTCTCGCTACTCCAAGCCTTAAGCTTCCCTACTAACTAGTAGGGACCAGCACATCTACCTCCCATTTACTTTCCTTGGACCTTGGCCCTATCCATCAGATATTTATGAAAAGCTCCTCAATAGTTACGACCACTTAACATTCCTGAAGAGCAGCTGAGTAGCCTGCCTGGAGCCATTTGTTCCGTCCATTATAAAATCAAAAGAGAGAACCTGAAGCCTTAGACCAACAAGATTTCCATAGCCAATCATAAAGCAACCAAAGTACATCAATAATACAAACAGTATCAGACTTCAGTCCAACAAAGGAAAGCTTGAGTTTCATACAAGAATGACAAGCAACAAAAGAAATCCACATGCTAAAACAATAAAATAATCATAGTATGAATAACAAAAAGAATATGTTCCCACAACACAGCATAAGTCCTATAGAAGAGTTATATAATGAGGACCCATAGAGATAATCTAGGACAGAGAATTTAAAAGAACAATCAAATATGACCAAAGAGTTCAATAAACTTAAAGAACACACAAACAATTCAACAAACCGAAAGAGGATAGGGAGAAACTACTGACTGAATTCACAAGAGAGAGAAATATTGAAGAAAACTCAGGCTGAAATGAAGAAAGAAGTAAATATAAAATAATCCAAATTGAAATGACAAGAGAAAGCCTCACTAACAGAACCGATCAGATGGAAGAGAGAATATCAAAATTAGATGATATTGTTGGAAGAATTGGATGACTTGAGTAAAAAAGAATGGAAAATATAGGAAATGTGGGACATCATGAAAAGTCCAAATTTATGCATCATAGGCATACAGGAAGGTGAAGAACATCAGATCAATGTTATTCATCAGGTCTTCAACAGGATTATAAAAGAAAATTTGCCAAAATTGAGGAAAGACATATACAGATGAGCACAAAAAAACAAATAGAACATCAAATAGAACCAGAAAAGAAACTCTCCATGGCATACCATAGTAACTCTAAATGTACAAAACAAAGAGAGAATACAGAAGGCTGTAAGAGAAAAACAAGCCACATATAAAGGAAACCCCATCAGAGTTACAGCTGACTTTTCAATTCAAACTATGAAATCCAGGAGAGTCTGGACCAAAGTTTTCCAAGCTGTAAATAACCACAGATGCCAACCAAGAATACTTTATTCAGCAAAGCTGTCTATCATAATTAAAGGGGAAAGAAAAAAAATATTCCATGATGTGAATAGGCTGAAAGAATTCATGTCCACCAATCAAATGTTCGAAAGAATATAAAAGACTGAAGAAAGTAATAACTATAATGAAGAGGCAACAGAAAGAATCTATATGGAGGTATAATTGTGAATACACAAAATATGACCAAGAATGCAAACAGAAATTAAAATGGAGGTAATCAATATACACCTTTCAATAATAACTTTAAATATCAATGGCCTGAAATCCCCAGTAAAAAAATTAAGCCTAGTTTGATTAAGAAACAAAATCGTTCTTTTGTTATCTAAAAGAAACTCATCTCACCTTCAAGGACAGGCACTAACTTAATGTCCTAAGAAATATTAATGGTACTAAGAAACAAGCAAGGATAGCAACTCTAATATCTGAACAAATAGACTTCAAACTAAAAATAATAAAAGGAAATAAAGAGGATCACTTCATTCTGATTAAAGGAATAATTGATCAAAAAGATATTACAATCATGAAGATAAATCCAACAAACTCTATTGCACACAATTTCATAAAACAATAACACAGAACTTTAATACACAGACTACCTCCAATTCAGTAATAGTAGGGGAGTTTAACACATTATCCCCAATAGAAAGGACAAAGGAACAAAGAATTAACAGAGATAGATCTGAATTAAATGATACCATGCATCAAATAGATCTAACAGATGTCTACTGAATATGCCACCCAAACACGAAAGAATACACTCTATTCAGCAGCCCATAGAAGTTTTTCTAAAACTGGCCACATACTGGAACATAAAACAAACCTCAACAAATAGAAAACAGTTTAAATAATTCCATACACTCAGTTATACCATAACATGTGGGTCACAAGTCTTCCTCTTCAGGGATGTCTTGGAGATCCACTAATGGGACTTCAGCTTGTGTATCCAGTCTATTTACAGAGGAAAAAAATGTTCATCTTTTAAAAGTGGGAGCCTGTCCAGCAAGACCTGATTTTGTCCTTCAGTAGATGAAACTGGTAAATGAAAAAAAAAAAAAAAAAAAAAAAAAAAAACCCCCCTCCAAAAAAAAAAAAAAAACCCAAGAAATCCTTGAGAACAGAGCCTCATCTGACCTAAGAAAACCAAACCTGGTTAATCTGGGTTAATAACTGTGTGGCCTTAAGCATTTCAAAAGGAACGTAAAACCAGAAATAAATAATCCGTAAGGCCTGAGAAATTGTACTTAAGTTATAAAACTTGAGATCTTAGTAAAAGGCAAAAGAAAAACAAGAGAGGAGCACTGTTGTTTGGTTGTCTTCAATTCTTACTAGCAAATGCATCTACTCTGTGTGTCATGCCACTGCTTTTGCCATTCTTCCAAGAATATGAGACAACAGCTTTTTAACCCCTCACTATGGCCTGACGACTCATGTCTCTCAAGAATCCTCAAAACCTTCAACGCCAGATGGCGACTACTGAGATTTCCAACTTGTGTGCTTAGCAGCTACAGGGAGTTTAGACTGCATTGTTGGACTACCCGGGTTGTATCCGGGAGGCCAAGATCATTGCCGTTCAAGGATCGGAAACACAGCTTATTGGACTTCATTTGGAGAACCACGGGAGGGAAAAAAAAAAAAATGACCCCCTTTGGAGCACAAGGGCAAGATTGATGGTTGTTGGGCTTGCCAAGGAGGACCTTCAAACAACAACTTCCTTAAGGAAAAACATGACATCTTTTCTCCAATTCAGGTGATTGTGTGTGTGTGTGTGTGGTGTGTGTGTGTATATATATATATCTATATATATATTATACTATATATGTATGTATGAATACACATACGAGTTAGAGAGCACAGCAAAACAAAAAGACTGGAAAAAAAACCTTGGAAAAGACTCAGAACAAGATGCAAGACATGTATGGCAGACTGCAGGAACTTAGGGGAGTGGGGGGCAAGGAAAGGAAGTGACTCTCTAAATTTGATTGAGTATATAAAAAAAAGACTAGATTAGGAAAAATTAATAACAGTAAAATCTCCCTTATTAAAAAATATGCATTCTACCCAAATTACCTAGACAGGTTCAATGCCAATCCAACCAAAAATCCCATGAGTTTTTCACAGACTTGGAAAAAAATCCTTAAATTCATATGGAAAAACATAAAAACCCAAATAGCTAAAGCAACCCTGAACAAAAAGGGCAGCACAGGGGTAATTACTTTACCAGACTTCAAGCTATATTATAGGTCTATAGTCATAAGGACAGCCTCATAGTGGCACAAAAACAAACCCGTTGACCAATGGAACAAAATTGAAGATCCAAACTTGAGCTCATATAATTTCAGCCACTTCATATTTGACAAAAGGACCAAAAAAAGCCCAATGGAAGAAAGATAGCATCATCAGCAAATGGTGCTGACAAAACAGGATAACCATTGGTAGAAGAACAAACTTAAACCCCTACCTCTCACCCTGTATAAAAATCAACTCCAAATGGATCAAAGATTTCAACGTGAAACCCGAAACCCTGAAGGTGAGAGAAGAAAAAGTTGGCAACAACCTACAAGACAAAGGCATAGGAAAAGACTTTCTAAATCAAACAGCATCTGCACAGAAATAAGTGTAACAGCTGACAAGTGGGACCTCATCAAACTCAAAATCTTCTGTCCAGCTAAAGAAACAATCAAGGTAATGAAGAGAAAACCCAGAGTGGGAGGAAACCTTCACCAGTGATACATCTGACAGAGCATTTACTGACAGAGCATTTACATCCAGAATATAGACTATTTAGAAAACAAAGAAGAAAACAAATGACCTACTCAAAAGATGGAGTAAAGAGCTGAACAGAGACTTCACCAGTGAGGAAATAAAGATGGCTGAGAAACATCTTAAAAGGGTTCAACATCATTAATAATTAAGGAAATGCAAATTAAAACCATGCTAAGGTATCATCTCACTCTGATAAGACTGGCTAAGATCAAGAAAACAAAAGACACCAAATGCTGAAGAAGTTGTGGGGAAAGGAAAACACTCATCCACTGCTTGTGGGAATGTCAATTCATTTAACCACTATGGAAAGCAGTATGGAGAACCCTTAAAAAACTCAAACTGAGCCTACCACCTGACCCAGCCATACCACTCCTGGGTATAAACCCACAAGACTCATCCTACCACAAGGATAGATGCACATTTATATTTATTGCAGCTCTCTTCACAATAGTGAAGAGCTGGAACCAACCAAATGCCCCTCAACTGATGAGCAGATAACAAAAATGTGATACATCTACAAAATGGAGTTCTATCCAGTGGTAAAGAAAGATGACATCATGAACTTTGCAGGTAAATGGATGAAACTCAAAGTCATTATGCTAAGTGAAGTAACACAGTCCCTGAAAATAAATGGCAAATGGTTTTCTTCATTTGTGGATGCAAACACAGAATCCCCAGGCGAAAGGCTAGCTGAACAACATTATTGTTATATTTCTTTGTATCTGAAAACAACTGTGCTGTTATAATGTCAATCTCTTAAGGGGCTCTAGAATTGACCTACCACTTATTTTCAGACTATGTAATTACTGTATATGGGTGAAAGGTACACATTCATATTTTACTGTAGTAATATAAAATTAAGGGGAAAAATGTGGACCTCAAGACATATTTTGGAATTAACATAGTTTATTCCTGGAGGTCATAATTTTAGCACATATGTAACACTTATATAGGAATGTTTTAGAGCAATACAAAAGGGAGGGAACAATAACAGCATAAGTACTGGGTCAAAGAACTGACTGATACAGTTAAATTCTCCCCAAAACAATAAGCCTCTGCAGAGGAAACTTTGGAAAGCCTGAGAGAATGACGCAAAATACGTATGGCAGAATGGATGAACTGGGGTGGGGTGGGGAACAAGAAGAGGAGAATGTGTCTAAATCAGACTGAAAGATTATGCATGAAATACACAACACATTAATAAAAGTATTTTATTAAAAAGAAATATGAACCAATTATTTTTTCTTTATATTTCTTCCTTTCCTTATTTGTTTTCATTCCATTTCTTAATTTTTGAGGACCTTATAAAATTGTTAATAGAATAGCTACAGATAATTGATCAGAATTTCATAAAATTGTATCTTACATCACAAATACTTTCCTCTAGTTTAACAAAAGATTTTACTCTACTTTGTACCATAAATATGACTCTGAGCACTGGATCTTATAACACAGCTTCCCCCCAATGATTTTTTTTTTCTCTTGGGGGCTTTCATTATGAGTGATAGTTCTATTTGTTGTGAATGTGAAAGATACTGTGTGTGATATGAAGAGTCTTCCTAGATTACTTGAAATACCATCATTCTAAATTCACACTCCCTTTGCTTTCCAAGGATTCAATAACTATAAGTCCTCAAGGATGCACCAAAGTAAATTCTCCAGAATGAAAAGAAAAAAAAAGTCAGAATTTCCTTTGGTGATGTTTAACATTCAACCCTTTCAAGAAGAAATAGAGGGGCGGGGCTGGAGAGATGGCATAGCGGTTAAGAGCGCCGACTGCTCTTACAGAGGACCCGGGTTCGATCCCCAGCACCCACATGGTGGCTGAGAACCGTCTGAGACTCCAATTCCAGGAGAACTCCAGTTCCAGGAGAACTCCAGTTCCAGGGGAATCCGACACCCTCTTCTGACCTCCGCGGCATTGCACGACACGGGTGCACAAACCTGCATGCAGACAGTACATTCATACACATAAAGAAATTTTTTTTTAAAGTTTAAAAAAAAAAAGAAGAAATAGAGGGGTTGGAAAGATGGGTTAGCAGTTAGAGCCCTAGCTAATCTGGCAGAGGACCTGGGTTCAATTCCCAGCATCCACGTGTTACCTAACAACTCTCTATAACTCTAGTTCTAGGGAAATCTGATGACCTTTTTTTTTAACCTCCATGGGCATTGTACAATATTGGTGAACTTACATACAAGCAGGTAATGTATTTATGCACATAGAATAAAATAATAAATAAAATTTTAAAATAGAAAACATGATGAAGCCTTATTTTTGCAAATGTGGTAGAAAATTTGCATCAAACACAATATTAGGTGCCTTGGAAACCATACACGCTGTGCTGATAAATGAAAAAAAAATTACCCATAGTTTCTGGGATAGTAAAAAGTAGATCCTATAAAAAATTAGTGAAGAAAATTATTGCAACAGAACCCTAGAAATAATTATAATGACGAAAATTACACTTGGTAACATGATATGTGTGCTTTAAAATAATAATTAAATGAGAGGTCATACAACTGAGAGAAAGTGGGAAACATAGGAGGATATGGAGAGTGACAAGGTGGAGTAGAAATGATGTACATACAATGTTCATGTGTGAAATTCTCAAGCAACTTTTAAAAGTAAAATAAATTAAAAAGAAATTTAGACACCAAAAAAGATTTTTAACAATTTCACTGTTTGTTATTAGGTCTAAGAGAAGTGATTAAGAAGAGTTGGCTGTGGCCTAGGAGAGCTATTTTCCAGCCTTGGGTTTTCATCTCTAGATTTTTGGTATATGCCTTTTAGAATACTATTATCCCCCCTCCATCCCTTTTGCTATTCCTTTCATAAACCACATGGGAATTATTATGCTGCATCTGCCAAAATGACAATTCACACACTTTAAACTTTTAATGGAGCAATAGCATAGCAGAACCGGAAGAGGACCTATAAAGCCATGAGTCAAATATCTCATTCCTGTGATGTTTAATAAAATAGTAATGAAAGAGTATGTGTTTATTTTAAAGTACAGACAAATTTTATTACTTCCTTCCCTACATATACACATGGAAGAGCATCCTTTCAATCTATTTTCATTGAAATGTATGGTAACTAAACCTTTATTTTCATTGAATCATTTGATAACTATACCTTTCTTTTATTTATTTTCCTTAACTAGACCACAGGAACAAGGGCCAAAAACACTGATTAACAGTACACAAGACAAAGTAATTAACATGGAATTGAAGGAACACTGCCTTGCAATCTCAGCCTTCACAAGAAAACAGAGGGGTGGGTATCAGTGACTCTGACAAACATAAATGTGGAAAACCTAAAGGGAGTTCTCACACAGACTAGGATCCCCACAAATGCCAATACCCTCCTTGGACTGACTCTCTTACCTGAGTCACCAACCACTCCAGCACAGGTGGCTCAGTCCCCTTCCAGGTATTCCAAACCCCATCTCTCCTGGCACACTTGACCTGCCAGACAACTTCTCCCACCTAGGAAGTAGGCAAGTCAAAACCTGCCTTTCCTTTCCTCACAACCTCTCCACCCTCATCCTGCCAGCCTGGTTTTTTACACAAACTAAGCATTACTTATGTCTCCTCTTTCTCCCTTTTTAAAACACCGTCTCCATTAAAGGACCCATATTTTCCCCATTTTACCCTTGATAATACCTGTTTCCTGTGATCTCCCATCTCTTGAGTCCCTTCTTCCTTTTTGGTTCCTTGTTGTAAGCTTCCCTCTTCCACCCCCATTTAAATACTTGTATTTTATCCATTTTCCTCTTGGTAACAACTTTCTCCTAATATTCCGCTCTCTCCGGCTCATTCTTTTCTTTCTTTCCCTTTTCTTGGATCCTGTAGTTACATCAGGATGTGTACTTACATACAAGGATTTGGTGCTAATGAGGGGGAATATACCTCATTTGTTTTTACGAGTCTGTGTTACTTCCCTTAGTATAACGGGTCCCAGGTCCATTCATTTACCTGGAAATTTTATGATTTCATCTTTTTTACCACTGACTAGAACTCCATTGTGTAAATGTTCCACATTTTCATTATCTACTGGTCAATTGAGGAACACTTAGATTGCTTCCATCTCTTAGCTATAGTGAAGAGAATAACCACAAACATGGATATATAGTATTCCTGCAGTAGGATGAGGTAGATGCCAAGGAGAAGTATGAATGAATCATATGGAAGGTTCATTTTTTAGGAGTTCTTCACACTACTTCTCATAGCATTTGAACCAGTAGAGAATGAGCATATCCTTTTCCCCACATCCTCTCCAGCATTTGGTATTATTTGTTCTCTTTAATCTTAGTCAAGTAGACTGGGACATGGTGAAATCTTTTCTTTCACTAATTACTAAACATGTTGAATGCTTTTTAAAATATTTATATACTATTTTTACTTTTATGTGTATGAGTGTATTTTCAGAGTGAATATAAGTGAATATAAGCCTGTGGAGTTCAGAAAAGAACACTGGATATTTTGGAACTGGAAATATGGACAGTTGTTAACCACATGTAGGTGCTGGGAATCCAAACTGAGTCCTCCCCAAGGGCAACCAGTCCTCTTAACTCTGAGCCATGTCTTCAGCCCCATTGAACACTTGATTTTAGTCATCTTTATTTCTTCTTTTGTAAAGCCTCTATGTAGATCCACAGCCTTTTAATTAGGACATTCATTTTCTTAATTCTTTGTTTTTGAGTTTTTATATATTCTGGATATTAATCCTCTGTTGGATGAGGTCACTGGTCAAGATTTCCTCCTACTCTGTGGCATTTTTCTTTGCTTTATGTGATTGTTTCTCTTGCTATGAGTTACTGCTAATGTTTTCTTCTGTTTCAGAATTTCGGGTTTCACACTGAGGTCTTTGATCCATTTGGACTTGACTTTTGTGCAAGGTGAAAGATTAGGCTCTAATTTCATTCTCCTACAAGTGGAGACCCAGTTTTATGAGCACCATTTGTTGAAGCTATTATCTTTCCTTCAGTGTATGTTCTTGGCACCTTTGTCAGTTATCAGTTGGTTGAAACTGCATGCATTCATGTTTGTGTCTTCAATTATGTTTCATTGATCTATGTGTTTGATTTTGCCCAAAATTATCAATTGATTCTTTGAACACTTTTCTTTCTTTCTTTCTTTCTTTTAATAATTAAGTAAAACAATCAGATTAAACACTTGAGAGACAATACAAATGAACTTTAAAGAAAAGTGTTCAGCTGCGTGTGGCTCACGCCTTTAATCCCGCACTCAGGAAGGTAGAGGCAGGCGGATCTTTGTGAGTTTCAGGGCCAGCCTGGTCTACAGAGTGAGTTCCAGGACAGTGGGGCTACAGGGAACCCTTTTCTCGAAAAGACAAAAAAAAAAAAAAAAAAAAAAAAAGAAAGAAAGAAAGAAGAAAAGTGTTCAAAGAATCAATTGATAATTTGGGCAATCAAACCACATAGATCAATGAAACATAATTGAAGACTCAAACATGAAGCATGCCGTTTCAACCAACTGATAACTGACAAAGGTGCCAAGAAACACCTGAAGGAAGATAATAGCTTCAACAAATGGTGTCTCATAAAACTGGGTCTCCACTTGTAGGAGAATGAAATTAGACCTAATCTTTCACCTGCACAAAAGTCAAGCCAATGGATCAAAGCCTCAGTGTGAAACCCAAATTCTGAAACAGAAGAAAACATTAGCAGTAACTCATAGCAAGAGAACAATCACATAAAGCAAAGAAAAATGCCACAGAGTAGGAGGAAATCTTGACCAGTGACCTCATCCAACAGAGGATTAATATCCAGAATATATAAAAACTCAAAAAACAAAGAATAAGAAAAGAATGACCTACTCAAAAGACAAAGAAGAAAAAAAAAAAAAAAAAAGAAGAAATAAAGATGACTAAAATCAAGTGTTCAATGGGGCTGAAGACATGGCTCAGTATGAGAGGACTGGTTGCCCTTGGGGAGGACTCAGTTTGAATTCCCAGCACCTAACATGTGGATAACAACTGTCCATATTTCCAGTTCCAAAATATCCAGTGTTCTTTTCTGAACTCCACAGGCTTATATTCACTTATATTCACTCTGAAAATACACTCATACACATAAAATAAAAATAGTATATAATATTTTAAAAAGCATTCAACATTTTAGTAATTAGTGAAAGAAAAGATTTCACCATGTCCCAGTCTACTTGACTAAGATTAAAGACGAACAAAATACCAAATGCTGGAGAGGATGTGGGGAAAAGGATATGCTCATTCTCTACTGGTTCAAATGCTATGAGAAGTAGTGTGAAGAACTCCTAAAAAATGAACCTTCCTATGATTCATTCATACTTCTCCTTGGCATCTACCTCATCCTACTGCAGGAATACAGAGATCCATGTTTGTGGTTATTCCTCTTCACATAGCTAAGAGATGGAAAGCAACTAAGTGTCCTCAAATGACAAGAAGATAATGAAAATGTGGACATTTACACAATGGAGTTTCTACTCAGGTTGGTAAAAAAGATAAAATCATAAAATTTCCAGGTAAATGAATGGACCTGGGACCCGTTATACAAGGAAGTAACACAGACTCGTAAAAACAAATGAGTAATCCCCCTCATTAGCACCAAATCCTTGTATGTAATACACTCCTGATGTAACTACAGGATCCAAGAAAAAGGGAAAGAAAGAAAGAAGGATCCTGAGAGAGCGGAATATTAGGAGAAGTTGTTACCAAGAGGGAAATGGATAAAATACAAGTATTTAAATGGGGGTGGAAGAGGGGAAGCTTACAACAAGGAACCAAAAAGGAGAAGGGACCAAGAGATGGATCACAGGAAACAGTATTATCAGGTTAAATGGGAAAATATGGGTCCTTTAATGGAGACGGTGTTTTAAAAAGGGAGAAAGCGAGACAAAGTAGCTGAGTTTGTGTAAAAAACAGGCTGGCAGGATGAGGGTGGAGAGGTTGTGAGGAAAGGAAAAGCAGGTTTTGACTTGCCTACTTCCTAGGTGGGAGAAGTTGTCTGGCAGGTCAAGTGTGCCAGGAGAGATGGGGTTTGAGAATACCTGGAAGGGGGATGACACCTATGCTAAGGTGGTTGGTGACTCAGGTAAGAGAGTCAGTCCAAGGAGGGTATTGGCATTTGTGGGGATCCTAGTCTGTGTGAGAACTCCCTTTAGGTTTTCCACATTTATGTTTGTCAGAGTCACTGATACCCACCCCTCTGCTTTCTTGTGAAGGCTGAGATTGCAAGGCAGTGTTCCTTCAATTCCATGTTAATTACTTTGTCTTGTGTACTGTTAATCAGTGTTTTTGGCCCTTGTTCCTGTGGTCTAGTTAAGGAAAATAAATAAAAGAAAGGTATAGTTATCAAATGATCATGAAAATAAAGGTTTAGTTACCATAGATTTCAATGAAAATAGAGAGATTGAAAGGATGCTCTTCCATGTGTATATGTAGGGAAGGAAGTAATAAAATTTGTCTGTACTTTAAAATAAACACATACTCTTTCATTACTATTTTATTAAACATCACAGGAATGAGATATTTGACTCATGGCTTTATAGGTCCTCTTCCGGTTCTGCTATGCTATTGCTCCATTAAAAGTTTAAAGTGGAGCTCTAGGCGGGGTCTGGCGGGGGGCAGCTGGGAGAGGGTCTCGCTGTGAACCGGTCTACGGGGTCCCGGCCCAGACGGGACCGCGTCCGGGTGAGCAGGGTCGCGTTCCCTCGTCTGGTCCCGGCGGACTGTGCGGGCGGGAACCGGGTCGTGCAGGGGAGAGACCATAACGCGCCCAGGCCAGTAGGATCGAAAGGTTATTCCTGGACAACTGTCAGCCCATGAAAGGAAACAGCAGAATTGACCAGAGTCCAAGTCAACAGCTCCAGAGAGAGTGTGACTGTTTTGACCTTCATCCACCTGTGCCCCTTTTCTAAGCCTAGGAAAACCTGCGGAAGAGGGGGCGTGGTGAGAATGTAAGGGCTGCGATGGGTGAATGGTGAAACTACAGCATGTAGTCTGGACCTCATTTGATCAACCTTGATTGAACATACAACCTTCAGCCCCCACTGGATGGTGGGCTGTGAGGGTTTGGGCACAACAGCCTGCAGATAGTTTTGCATGAAGGATGCTTGTACTCATGGATATCACTATAGCTAAAAAAGAAAAAAAAAAAACTGAGAGAAAGATGCAGGACAGTTATGGCAGAATGCATGGATCTGTGGATGGGGTGGGGGTGGGGGAGGGAAAGGGAAATAAGCCTAACTGAATTGGAAAAATATGTATAAATGCACAAGCATCAATAAAAATTAATTAAAAAAAAAAAAGAAAAAAAAAATAAAAGTTTAAAGTGTGTTGAATTGTCATTTTGGCAGATGCAGCATAATAATTCCCATGTGGTTTATGAAAGGAATAGCAAAAGGGATGGAGGGGGGATAATAGTATTCTAAAAGGCATATACCAAAAATCTAGAGATGAAAACCCAAGGCTGGAAAATAGCTCTCCTAGGCCACAGCCAACTCTTCTTAATCACTTCTCTTAGACCTAATAACAAACAGTGAAATTGTTAAAAATCTTTTTGGTGTCTAAATTTTTTTTAATTTATTTACTTTTAAAAGTTGCTTGAGAATTTCACACATGATACTTGTATTACATCATTTCTACTCCACCTTGTCACTCTCCATATCCTCCTATGTTTCCCACTTTCTCTCAGTTGTATGACCTCTCATTTAATTATTATTTTAAGCACACATATCATGTTACCAAGTGTAATTTTCGTCATTATAATTATTTCTAGGGTTCTGTTGGAATAATTTTCTTCACTAATTTTTTATAGGATCTACTTTTTACTATCCCAGAAACTATGGGTACTTTTTTTTTTTTCATTATCCAGCACAGCGTGTATGGTTTCCAAGGCACCTAATATTGTGTTTGATGCAAATTTTCTACCACATTTGCAAAAATAAGGCTTCATCATGTTTTCTATTTTAAAATTTTATTATTATTTTATTCTATGTGCATAAATACATTACCTGCTTGTATGTAAGTTCACCAATATTGTACAATGCCCATGGAGGTTAAAAAAAAAGGTCATCAGATTTCCCTAGAACTAGAGTTTAGAGAGTTGTTAGGTAAACACGTGGATGCTGGAATTGAAACCAGGTCCTCTGCCAGATAGCTAGGGCTCTAACTGCTAACCCATCTTTCCACCCCTCTATTTCTCTTTTTTTTTTTAAACTTTAAAAAAAAAATTTCTTTATGTGTATGATGTACTGTCTGCCGCAGGTTTGTGCACCCGGGTCGTGCAATGCCGCGGAGGTCAGAAGAGGGTGTCGGATTCCCCGGAAACTGGAGTTCTCCTGGAACCTGGAGTTCCCTGGAATTGGAGTCTCAAGACGTTCTCCACCATGTGGGTGCTGGGGATCGACCCGGGTCCTCTGTAAGAGCAGTCGGCGCTCTTAACCACTATGCCATCTCCTCCAGCCCCGCCCCTCTATTTTTTTGAAAGGGTTTGAATGTTAAACATCACCAAGGAAATTCTGACTTTTTTTTTCTTTTCATTCTGGAGAATTTACTTTGGTGCATCCTTGAGGACTTATAGTTATTGAATCCTTGGAAAGCAAAGGGAGTGTGAATTTAGAATGATGGTATTTCAAGTAATCTAGGAAGACTCTTCATATCACACACAGTATCTTTCACATTCACAACAAATAGAACTATCACTCATAATGAAACCCCCAAGAGAAAAAAAAATCATTGGGGGAAGCTGTTTATAGATCCAGTGCTCAGAGTCATATTTATGGTACAAAGTAGAGTAAAATCTTTTGTTAAACTAGAGGAAAGTATTTGTGATGTAAGATACAATTTTATGAAATTCTGATCAATTATCTGTAGCTATTCTATTAACAATTTTATAAGGTCCTCAAAAATTAAGAAATGGAATGAAAACAAATAAGGAAGGAGAAATAAAAGAAAAAATAATTGGTTCATATTTTCTTTTTAATAAAATACTTTTATTAATTGTTGTGTATTTCATGCATAATCTTTCAGTCTGATTAGACACATTTCTCCTCTCTGTTCCCCACCCCACCCCAGTCATCCCATTCTGCCATACGTATTTTGCGTCATTCTCTCAGGCTTTCCAAAGTTTCCTCTGCAGAGGCTTATTGTTTTGGGGAGCAATTTACTGTATATCAGTCAGTTCTTTGACCCAGTACTTATGCTGTTATTGTTCCCCCCTCCCTTTGTATTGCTCTAAAACATTCCTATATAAGTGTTACATATGTGCTAAAATTATGACCTCCAGAATAAACTATGTTAATTCCAAAATATGTCTTGAGGTCCACATTTTTCCCCTTAATTTTATTTACTACAGTAAAATATGAATGTGTACCTTTCACCCATATACATAATTACATAGTCTGAAATAATGGTAGGTCATTCTAGAGCCCCTATAAAGATTGACATTATAGACTACACAGTTGCTTTCAGATACAAAAAATATAACAATAATGTTGTTCAGCTAGCCTTTCGCCTGGGGATTCTGTGTTGCATCCACAAATGAAGAAAACCATTTGCCATTTATTTTCAGGGACTGTGTTACTTCACTTAGCATATGACTTTGATTTCATCCATTTACCTGCAAAGTTCATGATGTCATCTTTCTTTACCACTGGATAGAAACTCCATTATGTAGATTCAACATTTTTGTTATCAATTTGAATTGACATTCCCACAAGCAGTGGATGAGTGTTTCCTTTCCCCACAACTTCTTCAGCCATTTGGGTCTTTTGTTTTCTTGATCTTAGCCAGTCTTATCAGAGTGAGATGTAACCTTAGCAATGGTTTTTTAATTGCATTTCCTGTACATTATTAATGATGTTGAACCCTTTTAAGATGGTTTCTCAGCCATCTTTTATTCTCCTCTCTGGTGAAGTCTCTGTTCACATCGCGTTACTCCTAGCTTTTGAGTAGGTCATTTTTGTTTTTTCTTTGTTTTTCTAAGTAGTTATATTCTGGATGGTAAATGCTCTGTCAGTAATGCTCTGTCTAGATGTACACTGGTGAAGGTTTCTCCCACTTGGGTTTCTCTTCATTACCTTGATTGTTGTCTTACTTGACAGAAGTTTTGAGTTTGATGAGGTCCCACTTGTCAGCTGTTACACTTATTTCCGTGCAGATGTGTTTGATTTAGAGAAGTCTTTTCCTATGCCTTATGTCTTGTAGGTCTGTCTGCCAAACTTTTCTTCTCTCCCATTCAGGGTTTCGGGTTTCCACGTTGAAATCTTTGATCCATGTTGGAATTGATTTTTATACAGGGTGAGAGGTGGGTTTTTAAGTTTGTTCTTCTCCAATGGTTATCCCTGTTTTGTCCAGCACCATTTGCTTGATGATGCTATCTTTCTTTCCATTGGGGCTTTTTTTTGGTCCTTTTGTCAAATATGAAGTGGCTGAAATTATATGAGCTCAATTTGGATCTTCAATTTTGTTCCACTTGGTCCACGGGTCTGTTTTTGTGCCACTAGAGGCTGTCTTATGACTATAGACCTATAATATAGCTTTAAGTCTGGTAAAGTAATTACCCCTGTGCTGCCCTTTTTGTTCAGGGTTTGCTTGTGGCTATCTGGGGAAATTGTAGTTTTCCATTGAATTTAAGGATTTTGTTTCCAAGTCTGTGAAAAAGCTCATGGATTTTTGGTTTGGGATTGGCATGAAACCTGTTTAGGTAATTTGGGTCAAATGCACTATGTTTTAATAAGGGAGATTTTATTGTTATTAAATTTTTCCTCATACTATTTTTTTTTTTATCAATCAAATTTGAGAGTCACTTCCCTTTCCTTGCCCCCATCCCCTAATTCCAGGCAGTCTGCCATACATGTCTTGCATCTTTTCTTTGAGTCTTTCCAAGGTTTTTTTTCCAGTTTTTTGTTTTGGTTGCTCTCTACTCGATTGTATTGCATACATACATATATATATAATATATATATAGATATATATATAATACACACCCACCACACACACACACAACAACATATCACCTGAATTGGAGAAAAGATGTCATGTTTTTCCTTAAGGAAGTTGTTTTGAAGGTCCTCTTGGCAAGCCCAAACAACCATCAATCTTGCCCTGTGCTCCACAAGGGGTCATTTTTTTTTTCCCTCCTCGTGGTTCTCCAACTGAAGTCCAATAAGCATGTGTTCCTATCCTTGAACCAATGATCTTGGCCTCCCGGATACAACCCGGGTAGTCCAACAATGCAGTCTAAACTCCCTGTAGCTGCTCCGCCACAAAGTGGTAATCTAGTACGTCGCCATTTCTGGCATTGAAGGTTTGAGATTCTTGAGAGACATGAGTCGTCAGTGCCATTTAGTGAGCGGGTTAAAAAGCTGTGTCTCATTCTTTGAAGAATGGCAAAAGCAGTGGCAGACACAAGAGTGATGCAATTTGCTAGTAAGAATTGAAGACACCAAACAACATTGCTCCTCTCTTGTTTTTCTTTGCTCTTTTACTAAGATCTCAAGTTTTATAACTTAAGTACCAATTTCTCAGGCCTTACGGATATTATTTCTGGTTTTTACGTTCCTTTTGATTGCTTAAGGCCACACAGTTATTAACCCAGATTAACCAAGTTTGTTTTCTTAGGTCAGATGAGGCTCTGGTTCTCAGGGATTTCTTGGGGTTTTTTTTTTTTGTGGTGGAGGGGAGGCCTTTCTTTTTTTTTTTTTTTTCATTTACCAGTTCTCATCTACTGAAGGACAAAATCAGGTCTTTGCTGGACAGGCTCCCTACTTTTAAAAGATGAACGAAATTTTTTTTCCTTCTTTAAATAGACTGGATACCAGCTGAAGTCCATTAGTGGACTCAAGACTTCCTGAAGATGGAGACTTGTGGCCCACTGTTATGGTATAACTGGTGTATTGGAATTATAACGTTTTCTATTGGTTGAGTTTTGTTTTATTTCCAGTATTGTGGCCATTTTAGAAAAACTTCTATGGCTGTTGAATANTTTTTTTCTTTATTTGTTTATTTTTAAGGGATTCTACAATATAAGAGCACTGTTGTTTTCAGATCACATTGTCATTGCTCAGTTTGTCATACAATTAGGTAATTGGTGCTATCATCCATAGATGAAGGATACCATTAGTCATTTGTTTTTCTGGAACTGTTTTACTTCACTCAGCATGATATCTTCTAGCTCCAGCCATTTACCTGCAAAGTTCATGATGTCATCTTTCTTGACACCTGCATAGAACTCCATTGTGTAGATGTACCACATTTTCTCTATCCACTCCTCAGTTGAGGGGCACTTGGGTTGGTTCATTCCAAGTCTTCCAAGGGTTCTCCACACTGCTTTTCATAGTGGCTGTATGAGTTTACATTCCCACCAGCAGTGGATGAGTGTTCCTCTTTTTGTTTTGTTGTTGTTGTTGGTGGTGGTGGTGGTGGATTTTAGGGACATGAATTTTCCTCTTACTACACCTTTTTATCCTACAGGTTATGTTGTGTTGTATTGTATTATCTTTTTCATTTATTTCCATGAATACTTTCTTTTTTATTTCTTCACTGACCTATTCATTATTCAGGATTGTGCTTTTGAGTCTCCATGTTTTCTTGTGGCTAGTAGGGCTTATTCTGGTGTTAATACTGAACTTTACCACACTGTGGTCTGATATAATGCAAGTGATTATTTCAATCCTTTTGTATTTGTTGAGATTTCTTGTGCCCCAATACGTGGTTAATTTTTGAGAATGTTCTGTGAGGTGCTGTGTAGAAATAATATTCTCTGGTGTTTGGGGGGAATATTCTGTAGATGTCTTCGAGGTCCATTTGTTACATTTTTTTTGTTCAGTTCCAATGTCTCTCTGTTTATTTTTTGTCCAGTTGACCTATCCAAGGAGCTTGGTGGGGTACTGAAGTCCCCCACTATTAGTGTGCTTGGATTAATCTGTGTCTTAAAGTCCTACAGAATTGTGTTTATAAAGTTTGGTGCACCTGAGATTGGTGGATAAACGTTGAAGATTGTGAAAACTTCATGGTTAATTGTTCCTTTGATAAGGATGCAATGGCCTTTTTGTGTCTTCTGATTAATTTTACTCTGAGGTCTATTTTGTGTGCTATTAGAATTGCAATACCTGCTTGCTTTTTGGTACCATTTGCTTGGAATATTTTTTCCATCCTTTCACATTAAGTTGGTGTCTGTTCTTAAGGGTGAGATGGATTTCTTATAGACAGCATAAAGATGGATTCTATTTCCTAATCCATTCTCCCAGTCTATGTCTTTTGATTGGGATGTTTAGACCATTTATATTTAAGGTGAGTACCGAAAGATGTGTGTTGCTTCCTTTCACCTTATTTTTTGTTTGCATTCTTTGTCTAGGTTTGTATTTATTCTGTTATGCTTTTGTTAATTTCTCTCTTTAGTTGCTTGGGGATAGTTGCTCCTTTCCTCTGTTATTTGAATTGCTTCAAATATTTTCTGCAGTGTTGGATTTTTAACATGTATTCTTTCATTTTGTTTATGTCATGAAAGATTTTTCTTTCTCTTTCAACTATAATTGACATTTTTTTGCTGGGTATAGTAATCTGGGTTGGCATCTACAGTCATTTAACACTGAGAAGACTTTGGTCCATGTTCTTCTGGCTTTCATAGTTTACACTGAGAAGTCAGCTGTAATTCTGCCATCAGAATTCCCCTTATATATAACTTGTTGATTTTCTCTTGTAATATTTACTTGAGCATTCTAGTTGTTCTGGGTTATCCTGCAGGTCTCATTCTTTTTTCTGCTTCATCCATTCTGCTTCTGAGGCTTTTTACCATCCTTTCCTATTGATTGGATCGTTCAATTTCCTTTTTCATTTCATCTTGTAATTTCTTAATGTTTCCACTTCCTTTTGGAGCTTGTCATTCTCTTCTTGTAGCTCCTCGCTTCAGTGGTCAGTTACTTTTTTCATTTCAGCCTGGTCTCTTTTCAGTGTTTCCACTTCTTTCTGGAGTTTGTCATTCTTTCCCTCTAGTTCTTTTCTGGAGTTTACAATTCTTTCCTTCTAGTTCCTTCCTGAGTTTTTCATTGTCTCTCCTTATTTCTCTGATTTACTCTCTATATTTTTTATTTCTTTGAATATATCTACAATTTTTCTTCTAAGATCTGTGTTTTGGTTTCATTCCAGGGAGATCTCATTGTAGGGATCTTCTATAAGACTGGTAGATCTTTCTGGGCCTGGAGTGACTGGCTAGCCCGTTTGGCAGGCCGCGACCGCTCTCTGCCGAGGACCCGCGGGTTCGCAAGTCCCCGCAGCACCCACATGGCGGCCGGTGGAGGAGCACGTCCTGAACTCCAATGTCCCAGGAATGATAACTCCTAGTTCACGGGAAGTCCGGACTCGGTCATTCTTCTGACCTCCGCGGGCATTGCACGTCACGGTGCGACAGACTTGGCATGCAAGACATATTACATCATCACAATGAGCGGAAATAAATAAGAAATTAAAAAAAAAAAATATTATGGGTAGATCTGCGAGTAGTAGACATTAATTATATAACTTATCTTATTTGAATGTTATTTGTTTTTCCATTGTGTATTTGGTGTGAAATATTCTGGGTTTTTTTTGTTTGGATTCGTGATCTTGAATTTTACCAAAATTCTCACAATTGTTAATATGGAGACTGGTTGGTCCAATCACCTCGCCTTTACTCTGCCAGCCAGTTCCTCTTGTTGGCTGTGCAGCCTAGAATCACTACACTAGGGCCTACTGGCTCTACCACACCACAGTACCACCAGCTTGGGCTGGGGGTGGTGGCTCAATTGCCCTGATAGGTCCTAGCATGCTCTGCCTGTCTAGCTTTGCCCATGCTGCTTTCCTCACTGGTACCCCAGGTGGGCTCTTTATGGGTGCTCCCAAGCCTCCAGGGGCAGGGGTGCAGTGCACCATCGCAGAATTCACCTCAACTGGGTTCCATGCTGTTGTCCTGCTGGCCACCTGTCTAGCTCTGCCCATGCCACTCTGGGCACTGGTTTGCTAGGTGGGAGCATAATGGGCAGTCCCAATACTCAAGGGGGGGTGTCACCAGGCAGATTCATCTCAACTGGGTGCCACACTGTTTCCCTGTTGGCTGCCTGTCTGGCTCCAACCATGCTGCTCTGCTCACTGGTACCCTAGGTGGGGGCTTTATGATCGATCCTAAGCTTCAAGGGGCAGGGGGCCATCGGTGAGGTGAACCTCACCTGAGCACAGCGCAGTTGTCCTGCTGGCTGACTGTCTAGCTCTGTCCACACTGTTCTGCACACTGGTTAGGGATGTGGGTGCTTTATTGGCACTCCCAATCCTTCAGTGGTGGGAGGGACGGGCCACCGAGTGCAGATTTGTCCTCACATACCCCTTTCTTGGGCAATGACTCGCGTACATGTTGTTCTTATCCATCCGGATTTTCCTTTTATTTTATTT
>VZQC01007772.1:1906855-1985247 GCA_009823505.1 Rhizomys pruinosus | reverse complement strand
GCTGCTCATCCGGTGTGGGTGAAAAGTGGGCAGCAGGTAGACATCGGAGAATAGATCTTCATTGAGTATTCAGACTCTGTGTCCCATGTTCAAAAGAATAAGGCTGTTCTGATGAAGCCTGTCCCCTTGAGACCTGCCTGTGCTGGGTGATCCATAGGGACGGCACTAGGCACCTCTGAAGTCAAACATGGCTGACAATTCTGAGGCTCTTGATGAGTGAACGCACTTATCATTGAAGTGGAACATGATGAAAATAACACACCAGGTATCATGCTTTGTAAAGCTATATTTGGACTCTTCTGGCCATGCCTCAAAGAGCAGGGAGACTGAACAGAGCTGTGGGGCTCAACTCTTTGATGAGGTGTCTATGCATTTTGCCTGTGGGGTGTGGCAGGACTTTGCTGATGCTCACAGGAACCTCTACAATGACACGGCGCTCCAGCATCCTGGTGTCCCTGGGACCTTAAACATGCTAGGCAACCACTCTACCACTGAGCCACCACCTCAACCCATTTATATCTTTAACCTGACAAATAGTAACCATACATTTGGGGAATGGCAGGGTATTTGAATACATAGATAGTATGTACAATCATGAGTAGCTTGTAAATCTGTGAATTTAGCTATATCATTTAGTTGAATTGGGAGCACTGAAAAGTCTCTATTTTGAAATGATCAGTTGTTGACAACTGTAGGCATGCTTTTGTGCTGTATAATGGTGAGAGTTATGCCTCCTGTCCAACTGTGTCCCTGCATACATGAACTACCTTTTCTCCATCCCTCCTTGCCACACACCCTTTCCAGGCTCTTGCAACCAGATGTTCCTTCTTGTTTTATTTAAACACACTTCAATTATTTATTCATTTATATATTTGTGCATATGTGCATGCTTGCGTATGCCACAGTGCATATGTGGAGGTCAGAGGACTGCTTGTTGGTTCTCTTCTTCCACCATGTAGGTCCCAAGGATCGAGCTCAAGTTGTCAGGCTTAGTGGCAGGTGTCTTTAATCTGCTACTCCCTCCTCCTCATTTTTTTTGAGGTCAGCATTACCTTCCAACTAGAGGTGAAGATATTCAGTATTTTTCTCTTTTGTGCCTTGGATTGGTTTGAATTAGCATGTCCCCCATAGGCTTAAGTATTCAGAAATTTTGTCTCCAGTTAGTGGCACTGTTCTTGGAAGTCCTAGAAGGTGTGGCCATGCTGGAGGAAGATACGTCATTGGGGGCATGCTTAGTGAGTTTAACAAGCTGTGCGGTCTCCAGTCTCTCTCCTCTCTCTCTGCTCTCTTCTCTCTCTCTCTCTCTCTCTAGCTGTTGTAGTTCGCCGGTGCTTAATTTGCCAAGACTGTTAACCTTGGCTTCGTCGCAGCATCTAGCTCCAGCCACCATTGCCTGCCCACCATGATGGACTCTAAATTCCCTGGAACTGTCAATCATAAGCTCAAAATAAACATTCTTCCTGTTTATAAGTTCCTTGTCATGGTGCTTTATATCTCACACGCAACAGAAAGTGATTAATACAGATTAATTTTGGCTACCAGCAGAGTGGGGCTGTGGCTGTGAGAACCTGACCTACTGTGGAGTTTGCGAAAAGTGGAAGGACTCTGGAACTTTTGGGCTTAGAAAATCTGTTTGACTACTTAAGCCAGGGGCTTAATAGGGCGCCAATTATTAGTAGAAGTTTGGAAGAAAGCATTGCTGCAGAAAATGTAGTTCTCCAGGAGGAAAATACAAGACTTAGGCAAAACACTGCAGATTTTTCTTTTATCAAGAGTACCTGCCACAGTTTCCCACAGGCCCAAGATGCATTGCTTGATGCTAAGATTGAAATCAATGGACTTAGTCGGTTGGCCGGAGGATAATTTAACGAAACGCCTAATGTAGCAAAGATGCTGGCGTGGCTATAATGGCTGAATGATTATACAGATCTACAGTGAAAAAGAAAGCAAACTGGCAAGAAAGAAAATCGCAGAAATGTACAATCTTGGGAATCTGGAAAAGCTGTCACTAAGAATCATAAAGGTGTGGCCACAGCCATCGTTGAGGAGAGGCTCCCTATTTCATAAGGAGATTTAAAGTTATTAACGGAAGAGCCTAGATATTTACAAGAGCAATGGGAAAGTGGTTAAGGAGGGGCTTGGAGATTTACAAGTAAACACAGAAATAGTACCTTCAGCGCAAGACCACACTCAGGTAATCCTCCAACTTTTGAAAGGGAAATACTGAAAGGTTCTTTCTACTCCAAAAGGTCCAGGGCAGAGAAAAGTTGCAATGTTCCGGTTGAATAGGCCAGGGTCCATCCCAAACTTGCAGCCAACTTGGCAGTTTCATTCACAAGGTGCTGGCTTTAGAGGCATGACGTTTACAGGAGTGAAGGGGTCATCAGTTCTTCCTCCACGGTTTTAGAGTGTGCCAAGTAGGCCCTGATAGCCATTGCATGAAGCTGTGAATATGAAATCTGGTTGGCAGCAGAGACCCAAGAAGACATTCAAGATGCAGGAGCTGTGAGATATTTGACCAGGAAAGCTGCATACAGGGAGTGGTAAAAGCCTAAGGAAGAGATGTAATGTTGCAAGCAAAGCTGGTAGAGCTGAGCTATCTAAGCCCTTTGGAAGCACAGTCCCAAAAGTTGCACATGGAGTTTACTGGACTTGGTTTTTGCCTGCTGGTTTTTGGTCTTGTTTTTGGTCCAGTGTTTCCTCACTATGCCTCTATTCTCCTTTTTGGAGTGGAAATGTATATTCAGTTTCACTGTGTGTTGTATGTAATTTGTTTTTTTTGATTTTACGGGAGCTTACAGTTAAAGATTGGCCTGTGTCTCAGAAGAGATTTTGGCTATAGACTTGAATAGAATTTGAGACTGGTAAAGACTATGGGGACTTTTTTAAGGTTGGACTAAATGCTTTTTGCATTTTATATGTTCATGATCCTATGGGGGCCAGGGAATGGAATGTTGGTGATTTGAATGATAGTGTCCCCCATAGCTTTAAGTATTCAACATTTGTCTCAGTTGGTGGCACTTGTTCTTGGAGGTCTTATACAAGGTAGGGCTTAGCTGGAGGAAGTTACCATCATTGGCGGCAGGCTTAGTGAGTTTAACAACACTTGTGGTCTCCAGTTGCTCACTCTCTGCTTCGGTGCTTATTGCCGACATGTGACCCTCGGTCTGCTCCAGCTCCAGCTCCGGCCACCCATGCCTCCCCCATTGATGGACTCTAATTCCCCTGGAAACTGTCAATCATAGCTCAAATAAACTCTCCTTATAAGTTCCCTTGGTCTGATGGTTTATCACAGCAACAGAAAAGTGACTAATACAGTGCCTAACATAATTTACTTAATGCCTGCACCCTCTGGTTCCATCCATGTTATTACAAGTGAGAAAATTTGGGACTTTTAAAATAGCAGAGTAATATTCTCTTTTGTTAATAAACTGCATTTATTTTCTTTTATAAAGAAAATGGTAAAGCTTTCATTTTTCAATGTTTATTTATTTATTTGTGTGTGTATGTGTGTATGTGTTGTATATGTATGTGTGTGTGTGTGTGCTTGTGCTATGGCACACATGTAAAGATCAGTGGCCAACTTTGTGGAGTTGGTTCTCTCCTTCCACCTTTACACAGATAGGTTCTGGGGATTGAGCACCACAGGTCAGCTGTCAAGTGCTTTTGCCTATGGGGCCATTTCCCTAACCCTAAAGTCCATTTTTCCCATACAGTCATTTATTGGTGAGCCCCTGGGTTGATTCCATGTTGTGCCTTTTGTGAGCAGTGCTGCACTGAGCGTGTGAGCAGATTTCTCTTCAAACACTGAGTTAAATTCATTTGAATATACGTGCTCAATGGTGGGTTTTTATTCCACTATATGGTAGTTCTTTCTTTCTTTCATTTCTTTCTTTCTTCTCTTTTCTTCTTCTTTCCTTTCTTTGCTTCTTTCCTTTCTTTCTTTCTTTCTTTCTTTCTTTCCTTTCTTTTCTTTCTTTTCTTCTTTCTTTTCTTTTCATCTCCCAGACAGTTTTTTACGAGTCAGATACCAAATCAACAATGTATGAAGTTTCTCTTCTCAAGAATGGGCAATGGTATGAATACTTTTTATCCCAGCACCTGTGAGGTGTAGGCAGGATTAGACCTCTGTGTGTTAAGGCATCTTGATTTGTACATAGCAAGTTCCACATCAGCTGGGGCTACAGGAGGGGGACCTCCTTTCAAAAAGACCAAACACACAAACCAAAAATTCCCTTTCTCTGTATCCTTGCCAGCATTTGTTATTTTGTGGATTTTTGCACATATGTGTTGATGTGTGTTTGGATGTGTGTGCATGTGGTACGATGTGCATGTTGTGGAGTGTGTACATATGTGTGTGCACACACACATAATTAAAAAAAAATCTATTTAATTTCTATATGTATATATTTACCTTGCACGTGAAGTACACCTTGTTGTGCGAATGCTATGGAAGCGCAGAAGAGGCCACGCTCCCCTGAAACTGCAATTAAGATGGTTGTTAGCTGCCTTGGGGGGCTCCTGGGAACCAAACTGGGTCTTTTGTAGAGCAGTCAGTTGCTCTTTAACCTCTGCAGCCATTCTCTAGCCCCTTTGCTTTCAATATTTTTGAGACGGTTCCATTCATTAAGCCTGGGGCTACCGTTCCAGGCCATATTATGGGCAAAACAAGCTCCGGGATCTCTCTGTCTCTGCTTCCCCAGTGCTGGGATCATAGGCTTGCACTGTGACCATCTTTTTCCATGTGTGTTGAGAATCCAAATTCAAGTCCTCATGCTTGTTTAGAAAGTATTTTATCAACCTAGGTGTCTTCCCAGGACCTTACTTAGTGTGTTTTTGGTAATCATTTTAACTGTGGTGCCGTGACAGAGGGTTGAATTTCTATGATGATTAGAGGAACTGGCCATTTACTTATATGCCTGTGATGTCTTTGGAGAAATGTATTCTTTGGGGTCAGCGGTACAGTTTTAATAAGTACTATTTGGATCTTGTTGTTGAGTTGCTGAGTATCCTCATTTGTTTGGAACTCCATCCCAACACCAAAGGTAGTTTATTAAATACTATTTCTCCTTTTCTCTGAGGTTGTTAACCTTCATTTCTGATTTGCTTGCTTTCTCTTGTAAAAAGCTTTTTAAAGTTTACATAATCCTGTTTTTAAAATTTTGTCCATGTTGGCTGTGTTTTTAGAATCATGTCAAAACATTGTGCCTAGATTAAAGTTCTGAAGTGTTTCCTTGTACTTTCTTATAGTATTTTTCTTCTAGTAGTTTTACTTCCTACATTCAAGTTTTTGACCGATTTGGATATATGTATACAGTGAGAGATGGGGGTCTGCTGTCTTTGTTCTGCATATGGATAATCCATTTTCCCCAGCAGTTATTGGAAAGGGCCTCTTTCTAACGATGCGGGGCAGGTTTCTTTTTGTATTTGTTGGCTTTGTGTGGAGAATTTTCTCTCTGCTCTCTCTTTAGGTTCCATGGTCTCTGTCTATTCTTGTCAGGAACCATGCTTTTTGGTTATTCCTCTTTTATAACATGTTATGGAGACAGATTACCATTGATTGACTTGGGCCATTTTTTGTTCTGTTGTGGCAGGAATGTTTTGACCAGAAATGGTTTGTGCCTTCAGAGGAAAATTAGGAGAATTTTTCTAGAATTCCATTGGTATTTACATGAGGATTACATTGAATATGTGAATCATTTTGAGTTGTGTTGAGACAGATGAGGGATCAACTTCTTCCTGGGGCACTGGGCAGATGTTTAATAATCTGAAAGCACTGTACAATGTATTTAAAATCACTGTTAGTATTAAAGACAAGTTCATCAAGTACTTAGGAGCAAGCCTTCTGATGTTCATTTTTTGTAAATAAGCAAAGATGGTGGGAACGGGGCACTCTGACTCCCTAACTGACAATTACTGGATTATTCCTTACTGCTGTGGTTGCCTTAACCAAAAGGCCCGTCCCTCAGACATCCAACAGACTACGGTATGCCAACAAACCACATTTAATATACCATGGATGTCTTGAAGAAAGCACACAGCCATCGCAGCTGCTTGCTCTGACTCCTGAAGGTGCACCTCAGCCAGAGCTGCCTGAAACTTTAGTACGAGAAGTTTGACTACCACCAAGCTTGGTGAACACTAGAGAACCCTGCAATCATTTCCACCTAGGCCAGAGGAGGAGCACTTCTCCAGGTGGCTTAATAGAGAGGCTTCTGTGACTGGAGGACTCTGATCTTCATTTGCATGCAAAGTTTGCTGTGACTGGTACAAACACTCCTTTTCTGGATATATGAGCAGGCCGTTTGGCTCAGTTGGTATTCATTTGTGCTGCCTTTTCTGTACTCCGCAGCAGTTCTAATAAATAAAGGAAAGTTGAGGAAAGAAGGGAAGGGAAGAAAGAATAATAGAAATTTAGAGTATGGGGAGAACATAGAAAGTACCCAAATAGCACAGAGACTTGTGGACAGACTGTTCCACAGCTCCAGAATCCTCTCTCTCCACGATGCCAGTGCTCCTCCCAGTGGTCAACAATAGTTTACCTTTATGAGAGGCATAGGTAAGTGGTGGAAAGCTGGTGCCCAGCAGTGTCCTTCAACCAGTGACTGAGCCAGCGATGTGCTTTGCAATGTCTTGAGGGTTCCGGCATGATGGAGTCCCACTGCTCATAGAAGTGGGCTTGGAGCTGCCAGAGCGTCACAGAAGCAGCCAGGTTATTTCATTTTCTCTTCCCTCCTTTTCCTCTTTTTTTTTCACATAAATTTATTTATTTACTTTATTTTTACAAATTAGACCCGTGTTACCGCTCATTCCCCCACCCCGCAGAGCTCATGCATTCTGCCAGACATGCTTCCATCTCTTAGTCATTCTAAATATTTTCCATGGGAAGTTGACCGTTTTGAGTAGAAGTTCACGGTTTCAGTCAGTTCTTTGATGCAGTCTTTTTCTTGTGTTGTGTTGTTTCCAAAATGCGCTATGCCCAACTGCTTTGGACAAAACTCAGGGGGCCCTATACAAGAATTACTTACAATTGGGTAATTGGCACTGTATCCACAGATGAGAGATACATTCGTAGTTTGTTTTTCTGGGACTGGTGTTTATTCACTCAGCATGATGTCCTTCTAGCCCAGCCATTTTCCTTCAAAGGTGTGATGTCGTCTTTCTTACTGCTGCATAGAACTCATATGTGTAGATGTACCACATTTTTCCCTATCCACTCGTCAGGTGAGGAGCATTTAGGTCGGTTCCAGTTCCTTGCTATTGTAAAGAGAGGCTGCAATAAACATGGCGTGCATGTATCCCTGTGGTGGCGTAAGTCTGAGGGTACATGCCCAGGTGGTATGGCTGGGTGGGTGGCAAGTTCATTTCAAGTTCTAAGGGTCCTCCACACTGCTGTTTCCATAGTGGCTGTGCGAGTTTACATTCCCACCAGCAGTGGATGAGTGTTCTCCTTCTCAACCTCTCCAGCACTTGGTATCATTTGTTTTCTTGATCCTAGCAGTCTTATTGGAGTAAGATTTATATCTTAAAGTGGTTTTATTTGCATTTCCTGTATGATTAGTGATATGAGCATGTCTTGAGGTGTTTCTCAGCCATCTCTAATTCCTCGTTGTGAAGTCTCTGTTCGTTCTTTGCTCCATCTATTGAGCGGGTCATTGTTTTCTTCTTTCTTTGTTTTTTGATAGTTTATGTTATTTGGAAATCAATGCTTTGTCAGATGTATCTGCGGTGAAGGTTTCCTCCCACTCTGTGGGATTTCTCATCACTTCCTTGATTGTTTCTTTTTGTACAAAAGCTTTGAGTTTGACGAGGCCATTTGTCAGTTGTCGACCTTAGTTCTTGTGCAGCTGGCGTTGATTTAGGAAGTCTTTTCCACGCTATGTCTTGTAGTCTGTTGCCACTTTTTTCTTCTATCATCTTCAGGTTTGGGGGCATTGAGGTTTTTAATCCATCTGGAGTTGCTTTTGTACAGGGCGAGAGCGAGTAGGCGCTTTTAATTTCTTCTTCATTAGCAAGTTGTGATCCAGCCAGTTTGCCAACACCCACTTGTGAGATGCTTGCTTTTCTCCAGTCTTTGGTTTCTTGGCCCCTTGTCAAAATATGAGATGGCTGAAATTTGTATGTGCTAGACTGGATCTTCGGTTTTGTTTCCTTGGTCAAGGTTTGTTTTTGTTCCAGTACCAGCTGTTTTTATGACTATAGGCCCTGTAGTATGTTAAAATCTGGTTATAGAGATCCTTCCTGTGTAGTTCTTTTCACTTCAGGGTTGTTTGGGTATTTGGGTCTTTTGTTTTTTCCAAATGAATTTAAAGACTTTTTTTTCCAAGCCTGTGAAGAACTCTTAGGGATTTTAATTGGGATTTTAATTGCATTGAATTAAATCTATACAAAGTTTTGGTAAAATGGAATTTTTACAATGTAATTTTCCGCAATCCATGAGCATGGAGGTTTTTTCCATCTTCTGAGAGTCTTCTTCAATTCTTTCTTAGGGTTCTAAAATTTTTGTTGTGAGTCTTTGGTGTCTTTGGTTAGGTGTGTTTCTAGGTTCTATGTTTTGAGGCTATTTGAGTGGGAAGGTATCTTTTGAATTCTTTCTTCCAGCTCTCTTGTTCTTGGTGTAAAGAAGGCCATTGATTTAAATGTTAATTTTACCTCACTTGCTTGAACTGTAATCATTGAGAGTTTTTCTTGTTGGAGTTTTTGCATCCCTTTTAAGTAAAACATCATATCATCAGCAAATAAGGATAGTTGACTTCCTCTTTTCCCCAATTATTACTCCTTTAATATCCTTTCTTGCCTTATTGTCCTAGCAAGTGTTTTCAAGCCACTATATATTGAAGAGGAGTGGTGATGGGGGCCAGTTGGTGAAGTTCTGAGTTTAAGGATGTTTCATATTTCATTCTACGGATGATATTGTGTGTTTATATGGCTGATTACAAATCTTGAAGGAAATGAATCCCTATCATTTTTAGGTTAAAGAACTGCTAGTAAATTTACCCACCTCTTGCATGAGTCTTGATGATGCCCGATGGTTGTGTGGTGATCTGTCGGCGAAAGGGTGTGTGCTCCGCGAAAAGTCGTGCTTACTACTATGCTGTTTTTGCATGATGCTCCGTTCGCGATTGCCCAGACAGTTGGAGCGGTCCACACTAGCCGCGATGGTCAACGAACGGTCAGAAATATGTGCTAACCACCGGTAGTGATGTCGCGTATGAGTTGATCTCTAGCTCCCGATAATCGGTATGTATGACTCTATAACTATCGACAGGCTGCTATAGTGGAGTCCATCATTGTAGGAATTGATGCGTGCTTGTGTGTGAATTGTGTGCGCTAATGTCGTGCCGTTCAACCATTCGATTCTCTCTCTTATACTAGAATACATTTACACGTACGTCTCAATACGCTGGATCTCTATCCTCAATCCGTAGACTCTGGTGTAACCACAAAGTCTGAGGAGTAATGATTAGAAATTGAGAAGAAGTTTCCTGTTTAAAGAATTTAGGTATACGTTAAAGGATTTTTGTAGAGGGAAGGAATAGAGGGTGAACTGATAAATAATATACTTTTTAAGTTGGATTTTCTACGACTCATTTGATTGAAATAAATTTAGAGAATTAGACCCAACCATTTGGTATGCGGACTGTTACATTGAAATGTGCGAATCATGTGAATGGAAGATTATCTGTGTTATAGACCCTGTTCTGGAAAGAGAGGAATTTATCTGCTAACACGAAACTGTACTCAGTTGCTCACGAGTGGTTCTCTGTCTTCACAAATTAAGTGTCTCTTATTCAGAGCAAATTGTACTCATTGAACTCGTAGAGGAGCTCGTATCCAATTGTAAATTGGAGGCTGTTATTGTGTGAGTTAGGGAATGGATCTTCTTTAGCTTACGAGGATACCACTTGTCATCCCTTATTAGTCCCCTAGTTAAATAGGCAGGCTTGTATCACTAGGTTTAAAAGCTTTAGCCGTGCCTTGGTCTTAAAGTTTTTTGTTGTTCCTCAAAGGGAGTCCTCTCTAGAGATACACTCTTAATATCTCGTTGTCTATGGAATTTTAAGGTTTAAGGATAGGAGAACTCAGCGATACTTTCCATCTCAAAATGATGTTTGATCTATAGTTTTTCAATCTCTACACATGTTTGTCTTTGAGTAGTATTCCATTCTTTGCCCTTATGATAACATGCATAACATAGCAATGTAACTTCGATATCACTAGCGTAATGTTTGTTACGCATCACACTTATTCTTTAATTTGTAATATTAAAAATAAAGGATCTATAAGAAAACGGGTTGAATAGAGATGTAAATTAACGTTGCTTATTTAGTTTTCCAATTAATCTTCTGGTCATTGGTTTTTTGGTATTTTTTTCTTTTGTTTCTATTTATTTTTTTCAATATGAAATATCTGTATGATTATGGTATTTTCATGGAATGAGTATATAAGTGAAGGGTATTGCGGGAGTGTATTATACAGATAATGTAGACTATATTTCATAGCGCTTGCTATAGTTGTAAAGTCCCAAATTTCCTCACTGTGTAATATTACTAATGGATGGGAACAAAGGGTTTCAGGCATTAAGTAAATTATAGTATGCACATGTAATATGCTACTTTTCTGTTGCTGTGATAAAACCATCATGATCAAGCAAACTTATAAAAGGAAGAGTTAGTAGCTATGATATTAGAGCTAGTCCAGGAGCGAGATTAGCTTATAAGTCCAATCTCAACTGGTCGCGTATAGAAGCACTTGTTAGGTTGGCCGGGTTTGTGGTCTGTGATGGCTGTGTAGACAGGATAATTAGAGGATCTAAGCGGTGTTAGGTCACCATTCTTCGCATATATCAGGCACCATCCCAATATGATATTTACGATGACGCTAGAGGTATGGACTGGAGACCATATTCAAGGCTTTTGTCTAAGATGGTGTTATAAGTATCTATACTGAAGTCTGCTCGTGGCAGGATGATGTTTTGTACTTCCTCCAGCACAGCCACACTTTATAAGACCTCCAAGAAACAGTGCCACCAACTTGAGACAAAATGTCTGAGATACTTAAAGCCTATGGGGACCACTATCATTCAAACCACCACATTCCATTCCCTGGCCCCACGATGGGGGGATCTGTCCTGTTACCATAATAAAATGCTGTAATTGGGTGAGGCCATTTAGTACCTCGAATCTAATATGAAAGTCGGCCCATTAGTCTTGTACCAGAATGTACTCAATGGATATACGTATTCTAAAATGTCTGTATGTCCATGATAATATTGTCTTCTGAAGACAGCAGGGTCTCCTAATCTTCTGGTAAACTGTAAGCTAAACCTGTTTTAGTTAAATAGGAGAATGGGGGCAACATTACATACTTCCAACATACAGTGGAACTGATGAATACACATTTCGGCGGAGTGTGCCTAAACAGGAGAGGTATGAATAGAGCAAAATAGTGATGGTGAGGATCTTCCAGGCTGGACCAGGACTTTAACAAGACCATAAGGAAACCAGCAGGGCAAACACCAAGTCCAGTAAATCCATGTGCAACTTCTGGGGGACTTGACTTTTCCAAAGGGCTTAGAATGGCTCAGCTCTTCCAAGTGTCTTTGCTACTATTATCTATACATCTCTTCCTTAGGCTTGTACCACTCGACTGTGGGATGTTCACCAGCTGGGCTCGGATTGGTCATATAATAGGGTACGGTTCATAGCTCTGGCATTTCAAATGTTTTCTTTGGGTCTCTGCTGCCAACCAGGCTTTCATTGGTATCACAGCTTCTCAATGGGCGGATATATGGGGGTCCTATCAATGCAAGGGCCTTTTCATTTCTTCTTGGTAACATATTGTGACTTCTGATTAGACTGTGGGTAGTACAGAACTGGAAATGACCCCTTGTGGCAGGTACTTACTTAGCTAATAAACTTCTGGTGTGCCGTGCTGGTAACATGGCGAGCATCTCGTCATGTTGAATCGAATGAGTTGCCAGGAGTTTGGCTGCAAGTTTGGAAAGGACCCTGGCCTATTTCAACCATTTTTGCAACTTTTCTCTGCCCCTGGACTTGTTGGAGCAGAAAACCCTTTCAGTATTTCTTTTCAAAAGTTGGAGGATTAGCTTGGTGTGGTCTTGCCCTGAAGGCACTATTTCTGTTGTTTACTTGTAAATCTCCTCGAGGCCCCCTCCTTAATCACACCACTTTTTCCATGCTTATCTTGTTAATAAAGTCCTCCTCGGTTTCTCCTGCAGACACTTACCCATAGGGAGAGATGACACTAGGCCCAGCTTATGACCCCTAAAACACTCCTAAGCCTGCATTCAGACTATTTAGTTGATGGACTCATTCAAAGAGAAAAGCGTTTGATTAAATAAATGATGTAAGAATGAAAAGGAAACTGTCACCCACCCGCGGCACAGCCTGTGATGCAGCACTGTAGAGGGTGAGGAAAGAGGACCCAAGTTCAAGGCCAGAATAGGCTATACGGAGAGACCATTTCCTTTAAAAAAATCCATTTTTTATGCTTTATGCTCATTGAATAATTACTCACAAAAAATAGAATGCACATAAAGGAAGTGGAAGATGGGGAAAGGTCATCAAGTGCAGTCCAGAAGTGAACTGAGTGTGAAAATGAGCTCTGAGCATATTTTTCTTTTGAAAAAATATTTTATTTATTATTTTTATTTTATGTGTATGCGTGTATTGCCTGCATGTAGGAAGGTGCACCCATGTGGGACAATGCCCACAGAGGTCAAAACAGGGAGACAGATTCCCCTGAAACTGGAGTTACAGATGATTGTTAGCCACCATGTAGGTGCTGGGAATTGAACCTGGGTCCTCTGCCAGAGCAACCAGTGAGTGCTCTTAACTCCTGAGCCATCTCTCCAGCCCCACAGGGCATATTTTTCAAGCACACTTTGCTATATCAGTGCCACTAGTCATTTTGTGAGTGTGCATAATGTGTGCATGTTATGTATGTGTGCATGTCTCTGTGTGTGCATGTTCATGTATGTGTACATGTTCTTCTGTGTCTGTTTCCACGTGAGTCTGGTGGTTTGCCACACAGAGTTTAGAGGTCAAAGAATGATGTCAGGTGTGAGTTTCTATCTTGTCTAAGACTCTGTTGTTTACTGGTGTGTTCACCAGGCCAGCTGGCCAATGGCCTTCTAGAGGTTCTGCCAGGTGGCTGCAGGCATGACAGGATTGCAGATGTGTGCTGCTGCACCCAGGTTTACATGGGTGCTGAGGATCTGAATGCCAGTTGTCACATTTGTGTATCAAGCACTTTACCTACTGACCCTATCCCTGCTCCCTAACCGGTTTTTAGTGAGCCAGTGAGTTTGTTGGGGTCACTTAAGCACTGTATGTGTGAAGGGTTGCTCTGGGAAAGTGGATGACTCAAAGGCAGCTGAATCACTGAGAAGCCCACCCCAGCACGGGTGACAGCTCATGAGAGCTGCGTCCTAGAGTTCCTTTATGATTTACAGAGAGCTGAGCTACTTGGAGAGTCTTTGAGAATTTGTGGAGTGGCCTTGGGAATCTTACAAGTGTGGAGAACTTCCTAAGTCATGAGTTTTATTTACTTCCTGAACCTTACCTTGAAAGTTTCATTTCTGGGGCTGGAGAGATGGCCTAGCGGTTAAGAGTGCCGACTGCTCTTGTAGAGGACCCGGGTTCGATCCCCAGCACCCACATGGCGGCTAAGAACCGTCTGTAACTCCAATTCCAGGAGAACTCCAGTTC
Source organism: Rhizomys pruinosus (assembly GCA_009823505.1). Classification (NCBI taxonomy): domain Eukaryota; kingdom Metazoa; phylum Chordata; class Mammalia; order Rodentia; family Spalacidae; genus Rhizomys; species Rhizomys pruinosus. Next base: position 1,971,514 of record VZQC01007772.1, on the reverse strand, counting down.
CAGAGGAATCCGATGCTCTCTTCTGACCTCTGCAGCACTGCACGACATGGGTGCACAAACCTACATGCAGACAGTACATTCATACACATACAAAAATAAATTTAAAAAAATAAAAAAAAAGAAAGTTTCATTTCTGAGTCTCTCTTTCTCTCTCTCTCTCTCTCTCTCTCTCTCTTCTCTCTGTGTCTGTGTGTCTGTGTGTCTGTGTGATATACGCATGTATGCACATATAGAGACAGAGGTCAACATTAGGTGTCTTCTTCTAACTCCACCTTATTCTCGGAGGCAGGGTCTCCCGCGGAAGCTGACATTCACCCATTGATCTAGGCTGGCTAGCCAGTGAGTTCCACAGCCTTTCCTGTCCACTCCTTCCCTTCCCTAGCACTGGGGATATAAAAATGCAGTGCCACGCCAGGCTTCTTTTTTAATATATTTATTCTTCCATAGTTTCATATATATTTACAATGAACTTTAATTGCATTCCCCCCTCTATCCTCTCTGATCTCTTTCCCTCTCCCACTGAAGCCTTTCTTCTTCCAAACAAATCCTCCTCCTGTGTTTATGACTTTTCAGACTTCACATGTAATTAGGGTTGCCTGCATGAGCACGGGTGGGGCGCTGTTTACTTGAGCAAGGACAGTTCTCCAGTGACTACACCATTGAGAATTATAATTCCCTCCTCTCCCAGCAACCATCAACTGCTATAGCTCCTCAGAGAGTAGAGCCTCATGAGCCTCTCCCCGTCCATGACAGAATGGGCCCAGTGCTGTGTCGTCTTGTCCAGGTAACCAGAGCTTCTTCAAGTTCATGGATGCACCAGCCGTGCCATTCCCAGAACACGGTGTTTCATGGCACTTCTTCCCATCCACTGGCTCTTACATTCTTCCTGGTCTCTCTTGCACAATAGTCCCTTAGCTAGGAAAGAGTGATGTAGATATCCCATTTAGCACTCAGTCACTTATTCTCACCATGCTGAACAGTTTTGAATCTCTGGATTAACCACAGCCCAAAGCAAACAGAAGCTTCTCTGACCAAGAGCAGCACTGATCCATGGGTATCAATATAAGTATTTAAAAAACAGTTTGACACCATGTCCGTTTAGCAAAACAACAGTGATAGGTTCTACCTTTAAAACCCATGACCTCTACCACCACTGACTTTTATGTTTACAATACTAGGCATGAATTCTTCCTATACAGGAGTCTCAAATCCCATCAAAAAGCAACTGGTTATCCCCCCAAGTACTCATGCCAATATTCTTACTGATTTGTGTTGTTGTTGTTGTTGTTGTTTTGAATATAATGAGAATCAAACTCAAGGTCATGTCCATGCTAGCAAGAGCTCCATTATTGACCTATGTCCTTGGCCCCTCTTTGAAGATGTTTTAAATTGTTTTATGAGAGAAAAAGTTATTTCAGATTTTGTGAGTATAATTTACCTACCATAAATTCACCCTTGATAGTCTGAAGTTCTTGAATAAATGTATGCAGAGTGTGCCCAGATAATTATAAACAATAAGTTTAACCAGCTCTCACAGCCTAACTTCTTCCTGGGTGATGAAGTATGACAGAGCTATGAGGACCTTAGGATGGGGAAGACTGGTAGTACAGGTGGTCTGAGACAGAGGTGGAGAGAAACATCAGGGTCTCCTCTTGTGTCTGTCCGACTGTATAGCTCACAAGGGGTGGTCTGTGTCCCACGCTTAACTCTATGCTGCCTCTGTAATTGTCCAGCCTACCCTGTTCTGTTTGCATCCTTTTCATCACATTCCCCCAACCCCCACCCCACCCCCAGGCACACACACCCACACAAGGATCTCTGTGATTCAGACAGCAACTTGGTCCAGGCATAGTGGGGTGTGGCAAGGACTTTGAATTCTTTCTCATGAATAACTCAGCAATTAATGAATCACAAACATTAGTTAGGCCTGGGAAGGCCTTCATTCAATAATGACCATTCACTTTTATAGAGAAGGAAGCCAAGGCCTGAGAAGGGAATTGGCTGTCACTTGTAGGGTCCTTTCCTAGGAACCCAAGCTCCCTCTCCATGCTGAGAACGAGGAACAAGAAATAAAAGGAAAGGGGCCTGTTTAGCTGAAGGTTGCCAGCACAAAATCTATACTGTACAAGGGCCTGTGTATAATGTCAGACCAATCAGGGAAGGGGTTTACCAAGGTAGGTGTCATCAGATGAATAAGCAAATATCTCCCTTCCCTTCAGCCTATGTCTTAGATGCATGGCTTCTCCAGAAAAACAGAGCATTCAACCAACCTATTGCCTTCAGGGCTCGTCCTGAGACTTGCAGGGGCCAGTCACTGTTAATGACATGAGGAAGAATTCATGTTCCTTCCTGCTCCACCCCTTATCCCTGGACTAACTAGCTACCAAAATCACAGCCAGATCCGTGTGTGTGTGTGTGTGTGTGTGTGTGTGTGTGTGTGTGTGTGTGTGTGTGTGTGTGTGTGTGTGTGTTTTATTTGTTCCTTGACAGAAGAGTAGTTATACTACCCTAGTACATATGCTTCCCTCAAAAGTCCATGAAGAAATCCTAATGCAGCCAGCCTTTATCTACCCTTCCTCTGGGTGTCCGCATAAAGACATGAATGAAGCCCAGTAGATCAGGTGGATGCCGGGCCACCTGTAGATCTAAGAGCGTGAGAGGGAAGGTTTGTTTCTTCTCAGCCTCTGAGTTTTTCTGTACAATAAAAACTAATACATGATTTAGCTGACTTTCCACATTGCATCTTCCCCAGTCTCTTCCCAAATGGTATTAGCTGGTCTCCTTGCATTGCACATGGTAAGGCAGTGGTTGTCAAAACAAGAACCAGGAGCTGCAGATGTTTCTTCAGATAAACCCTAACTGGCATCCATTCCTTAGAGAAAGGATTTAAGAGTTCCCAGGTCCATGTAATCAGTCCCTATGATTCATGCAAAGCACAGCATGTCTGTCCTCACCATGCAGGGCCAGCCCCCAGATATCGCATCCCCATCACATCAGTGACTATAAAGGTCAGCTCTCACCCCCAAGCCATGCCTTGCACCGGCAACCAGGTACTATACACACAAGAAGGAGTGTGTGTGGTTTGGATGTGGGTTGTTCTCTGTACTGAATAGCTTTTTGCCAACCTGACACAAACTATAACCACTTGGACAGAAGGAATTTCAACTGAGAAATTTCCTCCACTGGCTTAGCCCGTGACCATGTCTGTGATGCATTTTCTTAATTACTGATGTAGAATCCCGCGGCTGTTGGGTCTGTGCTGTATAAGAAAAAAGTGAGTAGATCAATGAAAGCACCTCAGTAAGCAGCATTCCTCCGTGGCCTCTGCTTCAGCTCCCACCTCCTACGTTAACTCCCCACCAACCCCACCCCACCCCCAATGCCATGATAGACTATTACCTGTAAGATTAAAATAAACCTTCCTTTCCCAATTTGGTTTGGTCAGCATTTTAGTGTAGGACTGAAAATTAACTAGAACAATCTCCAGAGGTTCACCTGCTACAAGTTTGGCCCCAAGTGTGACAATGTTGAGATGGGACAGAACCTAAAAAGACATGCCTTACAGGAAGATAATTAGGCCATGCTAGCACCACCCCGGAACACATTAACTCTGGTCTCAGAGTAGGTAAGGTCTTGCAAGAAATTAATGCATTCCCAGCAAAGCCTCTTTCGGATATCCCACATATTGGCCCCTTCTTGTCGGGTGTGTGATGGAGGATTCTCTCTATGCTTCTAACCTTGTTGTCACACAGTTGAGAGGGTGTGTGAGAGAGGCGAGAGGCCACACAAGGACAGGTGCCCATGCTCTTGGTACTTCTTAACCCCAGAATCACTATCCCAATAAATCTCTTATGTATATGCTGTGGCTAGAACTCAGGGTCTTCTGCACTGGAGGCAAGCACTCTACTGCTGACCTACACTTGCCAACCCTAAGCATCTTTTCTGTCTGCATTTTCCAGCATCTGGTATTGTGTTATAACATGTGTGACATTTTGTAGGAGACATGAACAAATGTTATTCATGTAAGAAATGGCATTGGAGGCTGGAGAGATGACCTAGCAGTTAAGAGCACCGACTGCTCTTGCAGAGACCCGGGTTCGATCCCCAGCACCCACATGGCGGCTGAGAACCATCTGTAACTCCAATTCCAGGAGAACTCCAGTTCCAGGGGAATCCGATGCCCTCTTCTGACCTCCGTGGCATTGCATGACAGGGGTGCACAAACCTGCATGCAGACAATACATTCAAATAAATAAATAAATAAATAAATAAATAAGTAAAATGGCATTGACAACAAACCAAAGAAACCATTCTACCACCCAAGTCCAGCTTGGTGATGCAGTGAGTACATCGGAATTTCACGAGAGTGGATGACTCAAAACCAAGTGTGGATGACTCAGAACCAGCTGCACCATCAAAAAATTTACTCCAACACTGGGACAACTCATAGTAAGTACATCTCTGGAGTTCCTATGCAACTTGCAGCCAGCTCCATTGAACTCTCCTCTCCGCCACAATTCTTTATTATTTTATAACCTTATGAAGGCTCTTTGTGAATACTTCTAAGCCTCTTGGGACACCTAAGTCTTATACATTTCCTTGGCTTAGTAAGTCCAGGGAGCTTCCTTCCTTCTTCTGAATGGTATGTTTTAAGACACAGAAATAGCTATATAACACAGCAACACAAAGTAACCTAAACCTCTTAGGTTATAGCCCCAGCCCCCAGATAAAAAAGGCTTAAGTCACACCTGGAATAAGATTTACTTCCATGTGGAATTACCAGCAAGGGCCGTGTGCAAGGGCCGCCTGCAGACACGTGGTGGAAGAGAGAGAGAGAGAGAGAGAGAGAGAGAGAGAGAGAGAGAGAGAGAGACTGGGGCCCACCCACTTATAGCCAGGGGGCGGGGCCTCAGGTACAGAGGAAGTGGTCAGAAGATTGAAAGCCTCTGGAGGAGGTGGGCATCTGTGTCCCTTGGGATTCTGGGAAGCCCAGACCTAACAAAACCCAATGTAAAGACTATAAATTACTGCTCCTATAGATAAGAAAATTCAGTTCAACAAAGAATCCAACTTCAGTTCTTACAAGCTGATGTGAAAGAGAAACAACCAGAGGCAGAACTATGAGGTTCCAAGTCAGCTTACTCCGTTTCTGTGTGATTATCTTCTTAGATAATTCTGTAATTTTCCAAGCTGGTTAGAAGTGGTTTAACTATTTCCTGTGATGAATGAAGAGCAACAAGCCAACCCCAGCTCTCCTGACTGCTTCAATTCCTTCCTTCAGCGGTTAGCATCATTACAGAGGACATTAATCCCTGTCCGTGTGTTAGGACAAGTCCAGCTTGCCTCATGAGCAGTCTTCAAAACCTGTTTTCTGAGCCAGAGCGTTCCAAGTTCAGGATCCCTGCACTGGATTCCTGACAAATGTTTGAAGTTAATTTTTTCACGGTACCCAGTGTATCAGGCCTTTGGCATGCACGCTCTGTGGTGAGGCTCCTCCACTTGTGTGTCTGGGCTTGAACATGTGATCTGCTTCAGCCAATCAGATATCCGAAGAAAACAGTACTTAACAACCTTAACAATGGTATCATTAAGACTTACTTTTTGGAGCCTAGCTTTTTGAATGGGCTTTTGGAATGTTTCCCCTATGATGAAATATCATCTAGCCTTCCTGCAGATGAGACACCATAGGAAACAGATGTCCATTCCCTGGTCTACCCTACACCTAAATGTAGCCACGTGTTGAGTTTGGAAGAGACCAGAACAACCACTCCTACAGCTACAGAGCTGTGAGTTTTGGAGTATTTTCTTGAGGAACGCTAGATGACTGATATAGGCAGAATCATCTGAATGCTTAGACTACAGACCTCTGTGGGTCTGCAGTTACCGTGCTATACGTGAACTTCCACCCTTCTTGTCAACTTTAAGAACTGCCAGATCTCCAAGAAGGATTTCCCCCAAAGGATGGCAGAGCCAAAACTGAAACCTGGTAGCCATTTGCAGACTGCGTGATCCGCATAATCTGTGTTCCTAGAAGAACCACAACCTGAACCTTGTGGCCTTGGTATGAAAATGTTCCTGTTTCAAATACCAAGGTACACAGTGCCAGAAAAATCTCATTTTGCTACCTGGACTTCACCAATGAGCTGCCATCAAGCAGTCAGTCACACCATGTCCCTCATTTACATAGGGTGGAAATGTGGGTGGGAACTTTATAGAAGCTGATCCCTTTGTTCTTCAAAGGGAATTTTCCTTTGTACCCAAGCTTTGTCACCTCAGTTAACAAACTATTTTTTAGTAAATTCTTCTCCTTTTTTCCTTAATTCTTTCCTAGTGAATTATTTGTTGATATTCTATATTTAGCTCACTGCTCTCTAAAGCCATATTAACTATTTTTTAGTAAATTCTTCTCCTTTTTTCCTTAATTCTTTCCTAGTGAATTATTTGTTGATATTCTATATTTAGCTCACTGCTCTCTAAAGCCATCTCTTCTTTACCAATTTCTTTCTGAAAAACTAATATTTGCCGGGTGCGGTGGCGCACGCCTTTAATCCTAGCACTTGGGAGGCAGAGGCAGGCAGATCTTTGTGAGGTCAAGGCCAGCCTGGTCTACAGAAAGAGTTCCAGGACAGCTGGGGCTACAGGGAGACCCTGTCTTGAAAAGACCAAAAAACAAACAAACAAAAAAAAAAAAACGACAAAACAACAACAACAACAACAAAAAATGAATATTATCTGTTAGGTAATGGCATGCTCCCCCAAAATAAAAGACCACAAGGTCAGGCTCTCTGGAACAAAACTTAATTCAGGGTAGCTGGGGCTAGGCTCAAGGGAAAAAATACAGCCAGTGCTGAATGGCATCTGGCCCGGGAATTTAAGGGAGAAGGTGGGATTAGGATTTAGTAAGAGTTGGGGTGAGTAGTGCACTTTGCAGAAGTCTTTGGTTTATCGAAAGGGCAGAATATTCCTGAGTATGCTGTGATGGCCTGTTTTTCCATAACCAAAGACTGGCCAGGTGGAGCAGGACCCTGGGCACCATGCCTCTGAATTTCAATGGACTTCAGGAATTCACAACCTGACATCAGAACCTATCGAGCTGCCCAACGGAGAACCAATCTTCCAATGATCTAAAATAGATGTAGGGTTGACCATTTACACATGGAATCACAGCAGAATTTTTTTTTTATACAGGGGAGAGCGCGAATGCAGTCCCCCACTACCACAAATTATGCAGTCGAGTTTCCCACATTTGGGGAAATCACAGGGGTCAGCACATCCGGAGTGCAATGGATAAGCCTCGCCCTGGGAAAACCACCTTCGTGATCATGGTATCTCCCCTGCCAGGTAAGTATACAGCAGAATTTTTAATGCAACAGGGCCCTGATTCTCACCCCAAAGACAATGGAGGCTAGAATTTGGCCTCCTGCAGTATACATGAGAAAACAGGAATGTGGACTCCCAGGGGCAATTCAATGTGCTTTAAATGTCAGTATATATGTCAACTACCAACAAGGTTTAACTTAAAGACAGTTAGAAGTCCCTGAGGGAATTAAACCAACATTTAAATTCCAATCTGCTGTGGTAGGTTGGGCATCCCAGGAGAGAAGTCACAGAGTACCAGCAGGATACAGGCTAGATAACAATGTCTGATCAGCGATGGACCACATTTAGGATGGTGGTCCCAGAAGATTATAAGATATCTGCAAAATTCCTGTCTAGTATTCTGTCCACAACTGTCACGACACCATAACGTCCCATTCTTCACATCCCTTCACCTGATGGGCATAAGCAAACCTACTGCACTGTCAGCCATGTAAAAGCAAACAGCATGTACAATCATGTATGGAGCACAGAAGTTGATAATGATGATGAATGACTGTACTTTATGGATTTACTGCACCATACTGTTATCACCATTAGAGTGTATTCCTATTACTTATAAAATTTAAGTTAATTATGAGACAGTGTTCTATGTTAGCCCAGCTTTAAACATCTGCAGGGGTGTCCAGCCTTTTGACATGGAGATATGACATTGTCATTTACTAATATGTTAGGTTTGAATTCATAGCTGTCTTGCAATACATGTGTCCCAGAGGTCAGAGGTTGGACACACTTGATAGTGTTTACCTCTTGAATGTCACACTCTCTCTCTTGTACTTGATTTAATCTCACGTTGTTTGTACTATCAGGGCCCTGGGGCAGTGAGCTGTTCCACACACGTCCCACATAGCTCAGGAATGCCAGAGACTGTCTTACTTTGCAAAAGTACACTCTGAAGTTAACAACACAAAATCACCTAATGCTATTTATCTTAGAGGCATCTCTGTAATTAAGTCAAAATAACTCAAGTCCCTTGAGATAGCTCAGTGGGTGAAGGCTCTTGCCTCCAAGCCTAAGGACTTGAGCTCAATCCCCAGAACCCACATGGTTAAAGAAGAGAACTGACTCCTACAAGTTGTCTTCCAACCTCCATATATAAGGCATGGCCTGTGCATTCACGAGAGAGAAAGAGAGAGAGAGAGAGAGAGAGAGAGAGAGAGAGAGAGAGAAAGAAAGAATGAATAAATGTATACTTTAAAAACAATTTAGTCAAGAGGCATAAGACATGCATGGTCTTTCTTAGATCTAAGACAGTAATAGTGACATACTGAAACGATAGTTCAGACAATTTTATAAAACTCCAATTTTAGGAGCAGACAATTTTATAAAACTCCAATTTTAGGAGCTGAGAAAATATGAAGAATAAAAAAGAAAACATAGGTAGATGAGCAGGAGGGAGGGAGGGAGGGAGAGAGAAGTACCAGACACTGTACTAAGCACTCAGAGTATAAATCTCATCTCATTTAGTTTTATCGGCAAGACTCTGAGGCAGTGGGTGCTGTGTTGCAACACACTAAAATGTTATTAAGAATATTAACATTGGGGCTGGAGAGATAGCCTAGCGATTAAGAGCGCCGACTTCTCTTGCAGAGAACCCGGGTTCGATCCCCAGCACCCACATGGAGGCTGAGAACCGTCTGTAACTCCAATTCCAGGAGAACTCCAGTTCCAGGGGAATCCGAGACCCTCTTCTGACCTCCGCGGCATTGCATGACACGGGTGCACAAACCTACATGCAGACAGTACATTCATACACATACAAAAGTAAATAAAATTTTTAAAAAAAGAATATTAACGTGGACACCTCTCTGGTGGAGTGTTCTTCGCTTCACTTTTGGAAGGCTGCCTTGCTTGCTTTAACCCAGGGAGTGCTGGCACATGTGATCGGTGTGGGCAAGGCTCCAGAGGCATTTGTATGCAGAGAACGTAGCTCCAGGACAGAAGCCCTTGAGCTCAGCATGCACAAGGTCTGTGTTCAAATGGCCTGAGAAAAGATGTTTGCAGAATTTAGCTTGTTCTGTGGAGTGCTGTGAGAGAACATGGAAAGTCTAAGCTTCTTAGAGCCAGCCTGATAATCTCATTCCACACCTGCCACTCCCACCTAAACCGCAGACATGTCTGCAGTAAACGATGCATGTGGATGCCAATGAGATCATTTCATTGTTTAGCTCATGGCATGTTATAGTGTAACTCTTGGATGTAGATCAGTATAGTTGTTATTTCTATACATAAGGAAACTGAGACTTGGAGAGATTGAATAACTTGAATAACTTCCTTAGTGGTCACACTGGTGAAAACCATTGAGAAAGATGTCATTAACTGAGATGGGGGACTGCTTGAGCAGCAGGCCTGTGGCCTAAAAGGGTAAACTAAACAGTAGACATACTGCATTGGTTGTGCCTATAGGCCTAGAGAGTGCACAGCAGTCATATCTCTGGGCAGTATGTAATGTATGGCTTCACAAAACCCTGACCATGTAGCAACAGGACTCAACAGGTAGATGGCACTGAGTGGGAGGAACTAAGGCTCTGAATCCCCCACCTGCCACCATCTTGGTCTGGGAAGTTCTGTCTGGGATTGTGTCATACCAGCAACGAGACTGAAGATCAAGGCCAGCGTGGTATTTTCCCTGAGACCCTAGTTAGGATGATGTTTAACTTTTATCCATTACTAAATATTCTCCCCAGACTGGCAGGAAATCAGCAGTGTCCCCAGTGTCCTACTGATTTTCTCTTTCCCAGTGTAGCCATAATAGCAATACATATTTTCTTCATTTCTTCCTGATATTTGTTTTCTTAATATCATGGAACAAATGACAAAGGCATCTTAGTCACAGCTTTGTTGCTTTTAATCTCAGGTGGGCCTAGTGATTAGAGAATGTGTCCACAGCTTGTTTTCAGGGATTCCATTTGCATCCATTGCCCTCTGCTGAGCCCACCTGTATGAAGTGGTATCTTGGATAACACTTTCATGAAGGGAGTCAAAGGGCGGGGGTGTTGGGTAAATGACTTACTGAAGGGGTGTTCTCTTAGAAGGAGCTTCCACGGGGGTGAGGGAAATGGGAAAGAGGCAATGCAGCAGTGTCAGGTGAGGTCTGGCTTCAGGTGATCTCACTGTGTTAAGCCTGGAATGATACCATGTAGATGACCCATACATCAGACAGTCACTGGCCAAGGTTCACCATGAGGGACGTGGGATGACCATATCTGGCAAAGAAGGTCCTCTCCTCAGAGGACCCTGCCTGCCAGTGAGCCAAGCATCAATGCCTAATAAGGAAGGAGGGTGTTGAGAAGCAGCATCTGCTCCTAGGATAGGGGTGTCCTTTAATGACCCAGGATGGAGAGCTACCAGAAGACACAAAGCTACCAGCACAGAGAACTTACATGTCTCTGAGGCTACACAGTCCTGAACTTCATCACGCTGTCCTGAGGCCTGACCGACATTGGTGTTAACTATTACCATGAACAGCAGCTTAAAGAAAATGCAAGCAACAGCTTGAACAGTGATGACTTATGACGCCGCACCTGCTTGACCATTGTGCACTTTACTGACAATCCCCTGTGCTAATGCTCTTTGCCAATTCCAGTAGCCTCTTCCCTCAGGACAGACCCCCACCTTGTGGACACATGTGGCCTATGGGACAGTACTGTGTTCCCCAAACAGTAATGGGTTTTGAATCACTTCCTTCAGTACTGAGGTGTTTTTGATCCACTCTTCTCAAGAATATTTGTCCCTACAAGTAATAGGCTTGGTGGGCTTTGCCCTAAGATCACCAGCACACAATATCACAGTGGCCACATATTTCCCAGAAGTCCTCTGCCGTGGTTAAAGCCAGTCTTTTCTTCCTTATCTTCTCCTTGGAGGACCTGAGTGTTTAGGTGAGAATAAAAGAAGAAATGAAAATCACTTCAGAGAAATGAAACCCAGGGTTGCCACTTGGAAGAAGTCTATAGAAGAAGTGCTTAATGTCCCATCCTTAGTCACATGGAGCAAAAATAACAAACAACATAAAGTAAAAGGAAACAGAAAATAGGGAACTCTCTCTGTCTGACTTCACCCGCACCCTTCTCTAGGATCCCAATTTCTAATGTCCTTTGGAGGTCCAACAAGGAGAAGCTGGGGACAGAGCAGTAGAATGTAGCGCCTGTGCTACTGCATTTCCCAAAGGGTCGGGCAAGGGGCTGAGGCTTGAAAGTGGGTCATCTGTGCTGAGGGGATGCCAGATGCCAGTTTTTTGAAGAGACAGGGGGCCTTATATACAGGCTTACAGCACAAGTGAATAAAACCAAGGTCAGAGGTTCATGCCCCCAGGCACAGGTGGCTCTCTGGCGTGGGTGGGTCAGGCCTTCTCAGAGGGAGGGTAACAAGATGTTCCAGCAAGATAAGCACTTGGTCAACAAGCTGGTCAGCAGATCCCCTGGGGGTCAGGACCCAACAGTAGAAAACACTCAGCCTCGCACTATTCCAGTGCCCAAAGGCCCAGCGTAGCTGGACTCGAAGGCTTGTTGTAACCCTTTCTCTTGGCTTGCTATGGTCCTGTGATCCTAACTCCCCCAGGGTCTGAGCTTTACCTAGGATCCAACAAGACAGCTAGAATGATCAAGTTTGAAGGGCATGCTAGGTCTCTACAGACAGCCATCCATAAGAAAGTCTGAAATTTTGGAGATCACATGGTGTCCCTACTTATCTAATTAGTAACAGAGAGACATCTTGAAACTTCGCTTGGACAAAGGAAGCTCGTCTGGGGGTTTCTGCAGTTATATGAAGAGGAAGAAAGTATTGCCTGAGCCATCAATTCAGGTTTCCCAGGTACAAGTATGGAGGCAGATTCAGAGGAACTGAGGTAGACAATATGGAAGAGACCAAGTTAAAGTGGCATACTTCTTCAGTGGAGTCCCAGGCCAAATGGCCTTGTATGATAAGGACACATCTCTGTGTGTGTATAAAACTTCAGTGACTTTCTTTCTGTGCCAAGCTAGTGTTTCCTAAAGCATTAATTAAACCAGGGATGTGAAAGAGTTCAAAAATTCTCTTAATGGCCTCATAAAGCAAAGGAAGAGTTCTGTGTTTGATTACGGCATTAAATGGTTAGCCTTTAACTTTCATTTTTCATGAAGTAAGTTCCAGATAAAATTTTCATTTTCTTTGGTTTTTTTTTGTTTTGTTTTGTTTTGTTGGCCTTTTTGAGACAAGGTATCCCTGTAGCCCCAGCTGTCCTGGAATTCACTCTGTAGACCAGGCTGGCCCTGAATTCACAAAGATCTGCCTGCCTCCACCTCCCAAGTGCTAGGATTAAAGGCGTGTATCACCATGCCCGGCAAAATTTTCATTTTCATTCAAGTTCCTGTCACTTTCATCACGAAGATATTCGGCCAGAGTTTCCTTGTATTGTCACTGTAACCTGAACCTCATCAAGAGGTGCTAGAAATTATGCATGCATAATGAGTATCCATGTAACCTCCTCTCCCTTATCGTTCAGACTGCCCAAATCCCCTGACATTTATGAAACATCTGGTTGAAAGTATCAGTGAACAGTATCATTTCATTACAGAGGGTCTGATCACAGAGAACATCACAGTCATTCAATTTAACATTGGTGTGCCACGTACTATCTGCAAATAAAATCCTACTGAATTGTCAAGAGGCCCAAGTGCTGGCTTGGGCAGGTTCGCTATCTTCCATTATACTGTCAGGTATCATCTCACTCCTATACGACTGGCTAAGGTCAAGAACACAAAAGACACCAAATGCTGGAGAGGTTGTGGGGAAAGAGGAACACTCATCCATGGCTGGTGGGAATATAAACTTGTACAACCATTATGAAAAGCAGTGAGGAGAACCCTTAAAAGACCCAAAATGAGCCTACCACCTGACCCAGCCATACCACTCCTGGGTATATACCCACAAGACTCATCCTACTGCAAAGATGCATGCACATCTATGTTTATTGCAGCTCTCTTCACAATAGCCAAGAGCTGGAACCAACTTAAATGCCCCTCAACAGACGAATGGATCACAAAAATGTGGTACATCTACACAATGGAGTACTAGTCAATGGTAAAGAAATATGACATCATGAACTTTGCAGGTAAATGTGTGGAACTCGAAGCCATTATGTATGTATGCATATTTTAGAGTAATATAAAATTAAGGGAGGAAAATGTGAATTCCTAAACATAAAAAAAGACTGAGAGAAAGATGCAGGATAGTTATGGCAGAGTGGATTGTCTGGGGTGGGGTGGAGGGAAGGGAAAGGGGAATATGTCTAAACTGAACTGAGAAATGATGTTTGAAATACACAAAACATCAATAAAAGCATTAAAAAAAGAATACTGTTGTAGAGGACCTGGGTTCTGGTCCATTCCCAGCCACTGTCCTGGACTTAGTGTATCCCAACTCTAGCAGATAGAACCACAACTCTTATAGATACAATAGTCTACAGCAAATATGCCTTCGTGGCAGATGCTTATTAGACTTTGGTACACACCCTGGTAAACCACTCTCTGGTAATCACACAGCAAATGAGATAGCACTGACTTCTACTTACATTTATGGCTATAATAGTATTTCGCTGAAAATTACCAGAACTATTGAAAACTTCTGAATCATCTGTTGGGAGTGGGAAAAGTGGAGAAAGGATCCAGGATTGACTTGAATTCCTGTGCAGTGTGATTGTTTAAAACAGTGAAGCACAATGCACAATACTAGTTGCCTACAGGAAAGTAAACCTGAGTCTGGTTGACTTGCAAGAAAATAGAATTCATGTGAACTGCAATGTAGTGGCACACAAACCCCGGAGAATCCTGTATAACCAGCCTTGGGAAATGAGAGTAAAATGGGGATCAGGCAACCAGAAGATAGCCAAGTTAACCAGAGGATAGCCAAGTTAACTTCTCAGGCTTTGTCTGATTGACAGCCCACAGATCTGCCACAGTGTGGACAGTAGGCAGCCCGACCAGCACAACCGTGACATATGCGAACATAGTGCCTCTCTTTTATCTGGACCATGTGAGTTAGGTAGATAATAGTGACTAGCAGGGCTGGAGAGATGGCCTAGCAGTTAAGAGTGCCGACTGCTCTTGCAGAGGACCCGGGTTCGATCCCCAGCACCCACATGGCAGCTGAAAACCATCTTTAACTCCAGGTCCAGGGCAATCCAACACCCTCTTCTGACCTCTGCATGCATTGCAGGACAAACCTACATGCAGATAGTACATTCATACACATAAAAAATAAATAAGATTTAAAAAAATAGTGACTAGCAAAGGCTAGGAAGCACCAACGGAGCAGGTAGAGAGACTTGTACAGTCGGTACAAAATACAATTGGGCACCACAAATAGGTCCTAGTGTTCTATAGCATAATAGGATGACTATATAAGTAAACACATACACACACACATATATATATTTAAAATATAACATATTTTAAAAGATCTAAAAGGGTTTGAAGTTCCAAACATGTTCAACAAATAACTGATAAAAAAAATAGAAGAGACTGAATGTGGTGGTGCACACCTTAAATCCCAGCACTCAAGAGGCAGGATTTTCAGATCTCTGTGAGATTGAGGCCAGCCTGGTCTACATAGCAAGTTTCAGGACAGCTGGGGCTACAAAGAAACTCTGTCTCAAAAAATAAAAAAAGGTAGAAAAGCTAATTACTATGATCTGATCACTACATATTGCCTACATGTATAAAATGTCCATACTTCACACAATAAGCATATTATTCTGTGTTCACTGGAAAAGCAAAAGCACTGGATGAGGAAGTAGTCCAGCCTCAGCTGTATGTGTCCTGAACTGAAAGAGGAAAGGACACTTGGACTTCTGCCCATCACAGGGGGAAGGGGGCTGTGTTTAGTCTTTTTCCCTTCTCTGGGAGAGAAGTGAATAGAGACTGTCAGAACCTGTAGAAGGCCAGCAACGAGGGAATTCCCACTCCTCAGTGAGAGCCCCTACCTTACAGGCAAACCATGTCCATGTCTTCTAGAGAGGGCAGCCAGAGCAGAAAGGGACCGTGCCCTTATTGTAATGAGTATGGGATTGGAAGCAGAAAAGAAATAAACCCTGGGTCCTAGGCCATTGTGTAAGAGAGCCAGACATGCAGCCAGTTCCTGACGGATTCCTGGACCAGTCCATATCCTAGCTTCTGCAACTCTGGGAAGGCTGTTTACAACAACAGATGCTTCTTCCACGTTTGGCCAAATAGCAAAGCCCATTACCCTGGGATTGCTGCCCCAGCCTCAAGTACAGGAGAGGTGCCTGACAATCAAGCCTTTTATTTTACCCTGTCTTGTTCCTGGGAAGAAAAATTAAGATTCAGAAAGGGACAAAGCTTTCATTTATACTGGCCAGTTAATGAGAAATTGCTCTGACTAGATGTTGAGAATTCGGACTGCATAAGCAAACTGCTGAGTCCCCAGAATCTTCTCTAAAATGTCAGGGAGAATGTGTTCAGGCAGCCTTGCTTGTTTGTTTTAATAAACTTCATCAGACACAAGCTCCATCCCTCCCACTCAACAGCTCATCAATAATGTGTTCTATGCACTAGTTTTGTCTTGTTCTTGAAGTAGGAATGCCAATGCCTGGGCTTGACATGTTTTATTTACTGGATTAGCTCTTCTGTAGCTCCTGGGAATTCGAGGTTCTATCCCAGAGAAGCTCCTGGTAGGCTAAAGATCTCACAAACAATCTTGGGAATGCCTGGCTGCTTACCAGCAATGATAAGCTGGATTGTTTTTGTGATACCTCTCTGCCTCATGGTTGACAGAGCAAACACTAGGCTCTAACCTCATCTCTGACCCAGAATGCCTGAGGGTCCTGGTATCACACTAGCGCACCCTCTTCTGGGTTCCCTACATAAGCCCTTAGCCCTCCAGAAGCTGTTGTTTCTAAACCTAACTCACTTCTCCATTCCACAGAAAACAAACAGAGTTGGTTCCCTTCCCTTTTCTGTCTGAATGTGTGAGGGATGTGTTAGTGTTCCCCTGCCTTGTGTTTCAGTATCTATAAAGTGAGGTCATTTCTTCTCAGGGCTACTGTTTAAAGATAGAAGGGGAAATACACATAACAGGGCCTGGTACCCTACTTGAGAAATAGTAGGTAACAGCAAAAGTGTACATTCCCTCACCTCATCCTCTGCCCTCTCTCTTCCTTCCATTCCCTGCCTTTCCTTCTCTGGCCTGCATCATTACCTCAGTGGTTCTCACAGCCACAAGGTAACAGACAATTGAATTTCCTCAGCACCTTTGTACTGATTTTAGAGAAAGATCTGCACATGCATGAGATGATTCCTCCTGCCAAAGATCCCTTGGCCTCATACCCATAGGCCCTTGGACCACGCCAAGGGAGCATGAGTCACTGCAATCAGGGAATAGGAACAAAGACTTCTGCCTCAAAAATCACAAGTAAAGTTTACTGGCTGTTCGTTCAGCTTCTCAACAGAGACAAGTAACCTTTTTTTGTTGTTGTTTGTTTATTTTTATGTGTATGAATGTACTGTCTGCATGTAGGTTGGTGCACCCGTGTCGTGCAATGCCGCGGAGGTCAGAAGAGGGTGTCAGACGCCCCTGGAACTGGAGTCAAAGACAGTTCTTAGCTGCCATGTGGCTGCTGGGAATCGAGCTTGGGTCCTCTGCAAGAGCAATCGGTGTTCTTAACCACTGAGCCATCTCTCCAGCCCGAGACAAGTAACCTTAATGGAAATGATGGTCAGTGTTGGGATACTTCTATACCTTGTTGCCAGCTTGCTTAAGGGAGCTGCATCTTCTGAGAATATTCATAATGGAAGCCTGAAATTGGGAGTCTTGCCCTCAGGATCTCTGGGGCTGATATCCAGGTCCCAGGGAGCGACACTAGTTAGGTCTTAGTAATAAAGCACTTTGCCAATGAAAATGAAAATATGGTAAGAGGCTGTTATGCACATTGTGAACATTTTAGTGGTCATTTTTCTGTTATTGAAACCTGGGAATAATTGTACTGTTATGGGAACTTCTGGAGAGTTCTACGTGGCATTTGAGTTCAAAGGAGGGGATGGGAGTGGCTGAAGCCACAGCTTCATATCTGGAGATCAAGAGATATGCAGCCCATCATCCCCATCCCTGGCAACTGAAAACTTGGAGTAATGTTCAGACAGAGGGTCAGCCTGGTGGCTCTTGAAGCCAAGGCTGTCTATTAGCCACTTACCTCATCTATCACAACATAATCAGGGGTCACCCGGGTACTTGTGGAAGCTGTAGACACCTGAGTCCCACCACCGAGGAGTTAAACAAGAATCCCAGGATCACGACTAACCTCCAACAGCACTTCCAATCAGCTCTGTGACAGACAAGAACGACTCAGGGGAACATGAGACCTACACTCAGGGATAAGTAAGGTTGGTGGTCCCTTGCCCCTGCCCTGGCCCCAGAGTGGAGTTAGGCTTGATGTTTGTGCCATTATTGCAAGGTATAAACAACACATGTCAGAGACTGACGGGAGATAAAAGAAGACAGGGAGGAGGGACACATCACAGGCCATGAAGAGTCCAGGCCCTCCCTCTCTCCTCAAAGAGTAACACAATGGCAAAACAACAGCAGGTTGGACTGCCCGTCTGCCTGGGTGGTTTGGGCATGTCTTGGGCTATCTCACGGAGTCAGCCCTTTGGCCTCTCGTGCTGACCCGAGTTACAGCTCTTCTCGGCTCCCCTTCAGGGCTGAGCTGTGCTGGCCCAAGCAAGCGACTGTTCCTGTTAAATACACAGTTTTCAAATTATACGCTGGAATGTTTCAGGCTTCTAAATTTAACTACTGTTTTTACATACCCTCCAGCCATCGGAGGGGCAAATTTAAGGCTTACAGACATTTATGGTTAAAATTCAAAGTCAGCATTTTCTGGAGGAAACTTGGGTCTATAAAAGGCAAAACTCACCCTAACGAAAGTCATTACACAACAGTTTAGTGTCTTGGACAGTCCACCACGTCCCCTGAGGTCCAGTGTTCTGGGCCTCTGAATTAACTCAAAGGCAGAGTCGTGTGTGACAGACTACTACCAGCAGAATTCTATGCTAAGAACTTCATGAAGGCCTGGAAGACAACCACATAGTATTAAATTCAGAGCCAAAGTATCTATAGAAGCCAAATTCAGGGACGGTCACTAGAGACCAGTGCAACTAGTGTCTTGAAATGTCTTAGATTTTTGCTGCTGTAACAAGTACCTCAGGTGGGGCACTTTACAAAGAGAGCCTTATGAGTATTGGAGTCTGGCTGATTCTATCTTGGTGGCCTCTGTTGAGGAGCTTTTACACATTACAACATGTCATACAGCATCCTGATGGAGTGTGTGTGGAAAGCCAGAGGCTGGGGAGGAGCCTGCTTGCCCTTTTAGAACATTCTACTCTCATGGAGAAGATCATTCCAGAAGACCAGCATCGATCTCTTCTGAGGGTGGCTCTGCTCCATCATGGCCCATCAGGCCCTGTTGCTTAAAGTCTCCACCACTTTTCAACGTCATCATTCTGAGTCCAACCTCCTAGTACCTCCTAGGACTTTAGATGGATACTCTCAGAAATAGCACCCAAAACATGGTACAAAGCCTCACTCCACAATCTGTACATTAATTATGAAGGTAGAAAGATGATAGAAAAGCCAAAAGACACCATCATAAATGTGCTGGATAGCTTTAGTGTCAACTTGACACACCTGGGTTGAGGGAGCCTTGGTTGGGGAATTGACTCCATTGGATTGGCCTGTGGCCACATCTGTGGTGTATTGTCTTGATTGTTGAGCAGTGACAGTATAAGAAGGCAGGCTGGGCATGAGCCAGAGAACAAGCCAGTAGAGAGCAAGCCAGTGAACAGCAGTCCTCCATGGCCTCCAGGTTCCTGCCCTGAGTTCCTGCCTTGGGTTCCCTAAGTGATGAAATGTGACCCAGGAGATGTAAGCTGAATAAACCCTTTCCTCCCCAAGTTGGTGTCAGAGTGTTTTGTCACAGCAATGGAAAGACAAACTAGAACAATAAACAAACATTCCATGTTAAAGTCACAAGCAATGACACATTCATACCATGGTCCCCTGACATGATACACTGGACATGTGAGGGACGTTTGCAAAAAACCCACATGAACCTGGTTATCATGCTACGGTTTAAATACAAGTAATTACAGGCTTGGTCCTCAGTGTGCTGTGCAGCAGTGTGATGCCACATTACAGCAATGCCTGAATAAGGACAGCCTGCCTCTTAGCATCCATTTAAACCAACAGTGAGGGCCTGAAGTGGTTTTTGTTCCTTCAGATTTCTCCTAGAACCAAAGGCCTTGCTCTGTCTTTATTGAAACCATACATCCAGCTTGAGATGGGGAAGTAAAGAATTCATCTTTGAAAATTCAGGAAATGTTCCCTTTCTGACCTCTACTGACCTTGAACAACCCACACAATCAGACATATTATTAACCTAATCTCGCCTATTGTTTGCAACACAAAAGGGATACTCTATTACTTTCAATGACTTTCCACTGTTTGCAGCACTTCTGATATTCACATATTTACAACTCTCCAGCTCTCTCTTTCTCTCTCTTTCTCTCTTTTACTCTCTCTCTCTCTCTCTCTCTCTCCTGGGTTGGGGCAAGGAAGGGTCATAAGGAATTTAGAAATATCTGGTTAGGTTACAAGAGAAGCCCAAATTCTAGTAAGCTTTTTCACATTGTAAACAAGCTGAAATAGTGTCCCAAAAGTCAGTCCCACGGTGGTGCTGCTAGATGCTGTGTGGACATTTAGTGGGTTGGGCCTGGTGGAGGTCCTTAGTCACCAGAGACACATGTTTGAGGAGAACAGAGGAGCCCTGCTGGCCTTCTCTCTCTGCCTCCTAACTTGAGGTGTGAACATGCTCTCTGTCATGATCTGCTGCCCAAACTCAAGGAGCTGCCTGACCTCTGATTAAGTCTCCAAAACTGTGAACCAAAATAAGCCTGTCTACATCCTAAGTAGCCTGTGTTGGACATTTCATCCTACCAACAGGAAGTTAACTAATATACATCGCAAAGCTCAAAATGATTAATATTACATAATATGGATATTATGTAATAATATCCATAATATATAATATTAATATAATATATAATAATAAAACAATAAAATATTACATAATAATTATGAAAATGCCTGTTCTGTACATTCAAAAATATAGGAGACATGAAAGATAAAGGCAGAGCAGATGTTTCTGATTCAAGGAAATGATGAGCCATGAAAGCACAAGGCACAGTGAGAGTCTCAACTAGATCCTGAAACAGATGGGGAAATACTGTGAGGGATGTTTGAGAAGCAGTGGAAGAATTTTTTTAAAGAGCTATTATATAATCATTGTCTTTCAGTAGTAAACCTCTGTTTTGACAATTAAGAACTTATAAGAACTTCTTTCTCAGACAGGAGTCTGTAAAGGAATATCTACCAACTTACCCTAAAAAGACTTAGAAAAGCATTATTGTATGTAAATGTGTATCTATATGTGTGCACTCTACACGTGCCTATAGATAGAAGATAAGATAAGCTAACAATAGACAGACAGGTGCTTACACTCAATCCAACCAAATAACACATGCCAGCAATAGGGATACATGAACGGCTTCATTACAGGCATTGGCATGTACTGCAGACCTTGGCCAGGCCCAAAGGCAGGCCTCAGGGAGGATGGCCAAACCTGTGGGCACCAAGTGCAGCTGCTGCTGTCCACAGTCACATCCTCAGAGGAACTCAGCTCTTTTCCCAAGACTCTTCCACCCACTGCCACTGATCCCTGCCAGCTCTACTAGGATTAGCTCCCTCCCTTAAAGTCATATAGCAAAATAACTTTACATTAATGCTGGCAATCATGGTAGAATACACGGCTCAGTACTGGAGACTGGTTATGGTAACAATAATACTATTTTTGTCCCCATTCCTCTATCAATTTGAAAATTTTCTAAATAAAGCCTTTCAACCTCTTCTGTCCACACCCTGATTTCTGGGATTACAAATTTTCACCATTAGGCCAGGCTCTTTAGTTACCTTTTTGTTTCATCTGTATAAACTTACTCTCTAGGTTTTTGGTGTGTGTGTGTGTGTGTGTATCCAGTAATTTCTGTGACATTAAAAACAAGTACACAGCCGGGAGTGGTAGCACACACCTTTAATCCTAGCACTTGGGAGGCAGGCGGATCTTTGTGAGTTCGAGGCTAGCCTGGTGTATAGAGTAAGTTCCAGGACAGCTGGGGCCACAGGGAGACCCTGTCTCAAAAAGACCAAAAATAATAATAATAATAAGATAAAATAAAGAATAAAAACAAGTACACAAGCTGAGTATAGTGCTGTACACCTTTAATCCCAGAACTCAGGAGGAACAAGCAGACAGATCTCTGGGAGTTGAAGGCCAGCCTGGTTTACAAAGGTCCAGGACAGCTGGGGCTACAGGGAGACCCTGTCTCAAAAAGACCAAAAATAATAATAATAATAAGATAAAATAAAGAATAAAAACAAGTACACAAGCTGAGTATAGTGCTGTACACCTTTAATCCCAGAACTCAGGAGGAACAAGCAGAGGATCTCTATGAGATATAGGCCAGCCTGGTCTACATAGCAAATTCTAGGCCAGCTACAGTGGGGTTATAGTGAGACTCTCAAAAAACAAGCACCAACAAACACAAAAACAAGTGCAGGAATGGAAAGAGTTCAAGGCTGCATGGGGAAATAGAAATACCAACGTGTGACTTTTGTGGACAGAAAATAGCTTTTATCTCAGAATAAAAGATAGTTTATTCTGGAGCCAAGTATGAGTGACCATGGCCCAGGAACATGTATTGAGGTTATCCCAAATATGATGTTCCAACACCGTAACAGTTTCATGAAGTTGTTATAGTAAAGAACAAAAGAAAACCAAGAAGCAAGGGAAGCAAGGGGCTCTTCATTATATGGGTGGGAATATCAGACAGAGGGGTAAAGCCAGGATATCTTTACCGGTTTCAGATTCTATGTGATAGGGAGCTTTTTTATCAACTTGACACATCTAGGTTGAGGAAGCCTCACCTAAAGAATTGTGTCCATTGGACTGGCCTGTGGCCATGTCTGTGGGGCATCTTCTTGGTTGTTGAATGATGTGGGAGGGCCCAGCCCACTGTGGATAGTGCCACCCCTGGGCAGGTGGTTCTGTATTTTATAAGAAAGCAGGCTGAGCACAGGCCGGGGGGAATAAGCCAGTAAGCAGCTTTCCTCCACGTTCTTGCCTAGAGTTCGTACCCTGGCTCCCTGAATGATGAACGGTGACCCAGGAAATACAAAATGAAACAAACCCTTTCCTCCCCAAGTTGGTTTTGGTCAGAGTGTTTTGTCTCCACTGAAAGCAAACTAGAACACTATCTGATGACATTCTTAGCATTTGGGTTGGTATAAGTTACTGATCTGTTAATACACCCCAAAGGTTTCATGGGATAGTCACAAGCACGTTAGGTCAGACACTGAGGTGGACATGAACAGCTATTAAGGGAGCTAAACATAGCCCAAGATGGTTATTGATCTGGGACATTCCAATTCTCTATAGTCACAAAGTCTAATCAGCTCACTAGCCTTATAGATTATTTAAACAGAGGTATGGCTTTCTTCTGAGAACTTCAGCTCACATTTGCCTTTCTGCTTCCTTTTCTGAAGCCATTGATCTTTCTCCCCTCTCTTACTGAAACCATTTACTCAAATCATGTAAAAACTGAAGCCGTGACAGGAGGAAACTTTGGCCTGATTTTCTTGAAACAAACAAATGGAATTTAGAGTTAAGATCACTAATTCCTTCATCGAATACTGAGGCCTGTCACATGCCAGTCACAGAGAGTGGTAGTAAACAACAAACAACTTACCAAATTAATATCACAGCAGTGGAGACAGGAACATGAGAAAAAAAAATGCATATGTTGAAAATATAAGGTGTAATGGAAAAAGTTAAGTCAGGGAGAAAGGATGGGTAGATCAAAAAGAAGGAGGATGTTTTAAAAAGTAGGCTAAAGGGGACTGGAGATAAAGTTCAGTGGAAGAGTGCTTACCTTAGCACCTGCAAGACCCTGAGTTTAATCTCCTTTAAAACAAGTCAAACAAGTTACAGTGGCTGGGGAGATGGTTCAGTTAGGAGAGTGCCTGCTGTACAAGCATGAAGACCGGCTGAGTTGGGACCTTCAGCACCTATACATGAACCGTGGGTGGCCGAGCATGTCCACAATCCCGGTGCTGCCAGGCAGAAATGAGCAGATCCCTGGAGTCACTGGCCTGCCAGTGTAACTGAATAGATGAGATCCAGGTTCTGTGAGAGACCCTGGTTCAAAAACTAAGGGTTGGTGAGCTAGCTCAGTAGGTGAAAGTGCTATCCACACAAGCCTAACTGGAGTTCTATCTCCATCCCCAGAACCCAAGTAAAAAGGCCAGATACAGTGTAATCCCAGCCTTTCTATGGGGAGATGGGAGGCAGAGGCTGGAGAATCACTCTGAATCTTGCATGCCAGCCAACCTGGAGTACCAGCTACAGAAACAAAAGAGATCCTGCCTCGAAGAGGAGGAAGACAAAAGGCAATGCCCAAAAGTTTCCCCGACTTCCACAGGCATGGCATGGCATACATGTGCCTGCACTTACACACACACACACACACACACACATGCACACACACACACATACACACACAAACACACATACACACAAATACACATACACACATACACACATATACACATACACACACACACATATACGCACATATACAGACACACACAAATGCACACAGACACACACAGACACATACATACACATACATACACACACATACACACACACACACACAGATACACATACATACACACACATATACACACACATACACAGATATACACACACACACACACAATACATATACAATAATGAATAAATGTGAATGAATAAATAAGTAAATATTTTTTAAATAAGGTGGGAGGACACCCTATGTTAACCTCTGGACTCAAGAACATGCACACACATGCATATACACACACATGAATACATACAACACACACAAACACACACATACACACAAACAAGAGCTTCTGACTTAAGAATTCAATTCTAAGGAGAAAATAATCCAAACTGTACTAAGATTTCTTTCCTATAATTACCACCAGTTGATGGCTGCTGGGGAAGGGAGGGTCACTTGTCACTTTTCCTTAGGGGTGGCCACAGGGGAAGAGTGGAGGAAAGCTATTCATTGTTGTAAACAATGGGATGTTTCTTCATTTCAGTTTTGCCTCTTCCTTGTAAATTCTGCTTGAAGCCAATGGGGGAGAGAGTCAGCAGAAAGGAGGGAAATAAGTTATTCCAGGTGAAGTCAGAGCAACCAAAAACCACCTTCCAGGCCGGGCGTGGTGGCACACGCCTTTAATCCTAGCACTCCGGAGGCAGAGGCAGGCGGATCTTTGTGAGTTTAAGGACAGCTTGGTCTACAGAGTGAGTTCCAGGACAGCTGGGGCTACAGGGAGACCCTGTCTCGAAAAGACCAAAAAAAAAAAAAAAAAAAACCTTCCAGACTTGTCAGGAGCCCAGGGCCAGAACCACCCAAGATTCTATTCTTGAGCCCCACAGAAAAGACCGAGGCACATATACCTCCGTTTACTCAGGCCTTCCCCAGCATAATGCTGAGGTGAAAAGGGCGGGACATGAAAGTCAGCATTCTGAAGAATTCCATTTATGTGATGCTGGTGCAGGCCTAAACTGACAGAAGAGAAAGAGGGGACTTCCTGCATCCCACAGGGCTGGGGTGGGACAGAGATATGCATCTGCACAGTTCAGCGAAAGCACACTTAAGATCTGCACATTTCACAACAGGTTTGCAACAAATAAGAGAGCCGCAAATAAATATTGAGCTCTAGTTAAGGACATGCATGCTCGGGTGTTTAGGAGAAGAATATACCGCTGTCCACAACTATAAAATGCATCCAATGAAAGATGAATTTCAGGATTAAAAGAGGACAGAGGAACAGACAGACAGCCAGACAGACAGACAAAGTCTAACAGAAATGAATGGCAGAATGCAGTGTCACACATAGAAATAGATTTCTTCTAAACTTGTTGCAAAGCTGGACTTTTTCATAAGGAATTGCTGAAGGGAAAATGCCTTCCAGTCCCAGCTTGCACCACCCACGGCCACCTGAGCCTCCCCATTTCCCTCTCCAGCTGCCCTTTGCCCTCCCAGTGGGAACAGTTCTTTCATCCTGAGCTATACAAGACTGGGACAGGCAAGGGGAGGATTACTGAGACACTTATTCAGATGAGGACTTTATTCCTGACCCTAACAATAGGGACCAACACAACAGCAGTAGAAGAGAGAGAGGGCTTGAGTCCAAATACAGCGAGGTGAAGTGAAGAATTACAGGCAAGGTGCTGAGGGTTCGGGGAAGGGGTTGAAGGATAGAAATTTGGGGAAGATACTAGGGTTGGGCTTTCTGCCAAAGGGATGTGCCAGGAGGGTGGGTGAAGATGGTCCAGGAACACTGAGAGGGGCACTGAGAGATCAGATATCGAGGCTGGTCAGGTGTGAAGGGGGAGCTCTCTCGAAACTGACTTTACCAGGATCCTTTGCTGAGACTAAGTACTACAGCTCTGGTAAGGACAAGGAGCAAGGAGGACAGGAAGGGGGTCAAAGTCATGGCCCAGTAGAGCAGTGCAGAGGATCCTGACTAAAGTGTGGAAAGGAGGGTCTTCGACACTGGATCCAGCCCCTCAGTGAAGGTAACAAGGGAGGCAAGGGCATTGCAGAGACAACATGGCTGTCTTCGGTGACTTCTGAGCTCTAGCTCCAATGTTCAGGAGTCCACTGAGCAGGACCTGTAAGAGAGGCCCACACTGACTCCATTTTGAGTATAGCCACCATTTTAAGCAATTACTGGAACCTGCCCAATTCAAGGAAAAGGTCAATTGCTCAAGGTCAGTTGCTTGAGGCCTCAAGAACAGTAATAAAATTTAAACTTGTCTAAAGATAACTGTTGATACTGTTGATTTGTGAGGGCAGGTGGACTGACTCAACATTTCCTCGTTCCAGTCACAGGATTGTGTCTAAAGATAACCTTTGCTATGTGGGGGCAGGTAGGCTGACCTAACCATGAGCTGTAACCCTGCTATTATCCAATAAGGCTAGAAGTTACCCAAACCCCACTAAGATTCCCCTAGACCCTGTATAAAAGGCCTGCGAGCCAAGTTATCAGGGTAGGAGCCTTTTCCCTCCCACCCCAGCATGCTGGTTTACTTTTTCCCCAAAAAATAAAGTCTTGGTTTTCCATCCTTCAGTGTGTCTGGTGTGGATTCTCGAACCCTAACAGACCCAGGCAAGGCAGGATTCATTTCCTGTGATGGTGTGAAAAAGGAGCTCAGGTTCAGAGTTATACAACACAGAGAGGCAGCGACCAGCCTGTGAGCTGGACAGAACCTCTGACTACCCAGGGATTGATCTTGCAAGAGAATTGCTCAACTCAACCCAGCTTGCCCATTTTCCTGGTGGTATGAGCCTGGGAGCTGAGGCCTAGAGAGATGGATGGAACCCCCTGCTGCCCAGCCAGCAGCCTGTGTTCCCAGAATCCTCTTCCTATGCCCCAACACTGGGCTGTAGTGTATCAGTCTCTGGATCTGCTTTGTAAGTAGATGCTCAGAGTAGGAGGCAACTTATAGTTAAAATCACCAGAGCAAAAAACTACCAGAAGGTCTCTCTTCCCTCCCTGCCCCCCCACCCTGGGAAGTAGAAATAGGTGGCAAGTACTGGGTAGTGCACACACCTCTCCCTTTGGGTACTGCATCATGGCCCCAATCCTCATCCTAGCTTTAAATCTGCACTGAACCAGACTTATAGTCCTGGAAGCCCCCCTGACTCTTTGAGCAAGAGATCAGGGGAGGGAACAAGGGAGAAAGTATGAGAATGTGTGCACAGGGACTCAGAGCTCAGCCCCAAAGAACCCCAAGCACTCCATAGGGAGGCCACCTGTGATGACCACTCTGAGTAGCTTTAACACTTTAGTTCTGACAGGTCAAACTTCAAATATTCAGAACCTCAACTCTTGGCCTACTTGATCTAATATCCTGCAATTTGGGGTTATACTTTATCTGTTTGTCACTTACTTATTATACTATCACTTCACATCCACTGTTATTTATTTATCTATTTATTATTTATTTACTTATTTTTTATTTGTGGTACGTGGGATTAAACCTAGGACCTCACACATGCTAAGCAAGCATTCTACCACTGAGATGCATCTCCAGCCCTCTTTCTCTTTAATTCATTTTATGTCGATGAGTGTTTTGCCTGCATGCACATAAGTATACTCGTGTATGCAATACCCACAGAAGCCAAAGGAAAGCACTGGATCCCCTGGAACTAGAGTTATAGATGGTTATTAGCCAACATGTGGATGCTGGGAACTAAACCAGATCCTCTTCAAGAGCAACAAGTAGTCTTGACCATTGAACGATCTCTCCAGCCCCCTTCTTTTCACTTTGTGTTTTCAGATAGGGTCTCACTGTATAGCCTAGACTACCTTTGAAATTTGCATCCTCCTGCCTCAGCCTCCTCAGTAGCTGGGATTACAGACCTGTACCACCAGGCCCAGGGAACACCCTTTGATATTATTATGGATATTATTATAGATAGATACAGATATAGATATAGATGATATGGATATAGATATAGATATAGATAGATATAGATATAGATATAGATATAGATATAGATATATATCACCCCTCATCTCAGTTCTCACTCTAATTTAGATCAGGAAACTAATAGTATGCAGACTGAAAACATAGCTCCCTAAGTCTTCCCCCGTCAGAAGGGACTCCTGTTTCTCTCTTCGGTGGGGAAATGCCTTTATGTTCCATTTAGCTCTGTGCCTCAGCCACTGGATTTTTGTTTCTACCAGGGTATCTGTAGCTTATCCTGAACTATAGGTTGCTGGACTCAAGACACCACTGAAGGCTGCTCATTGCTACTAGCCTGAGATGTCATCCTCTACCCTAACCCCACCCCCAGTTCCCTATGCCCCAGCCATTTATAGCCCCATCTCCAAATGAGTTAGATGAACCTTCGCCCAAGCCTTATCCTAACCTTTTACATCTTCCTGCATCCAACTTGAAGTGGTGCTTGCAGCTCCTGACAGTATCCTACAGCGGTGCCTATCCCTTGGGAATTACGGATGCCACTCTCAGGAAACCTGAATCTCCAATGAAGCCTGGGCCAGCCTCTTAACAGATGAGGACAGGCAGTGTGATCACACACACCAGCACATGTCAGTACACGTTCCTTGTCTGTAACATGCTCACACCCAACCTAGTCCACCCTGGGCCTCCTCCTTGCTAGTGACAAATGACGGGGTAGGAGGTTCCTCCTGTTGCAACTCGCCCTACTCACAGCAATGGTCCTGAAAGGGGAGCTCCTGAAGAATCCATTTCCTGCCCAGCATTCTGCCCAGAGGTTCCTAGCCAGATGTAGCTGCCTCCTTCCTAGCTTTGTGCCCACTACCTCTTTCCTATTTATCTAAGAAAACACCAGGTGCAGCTGTTTGAAGATTCCCCTGCCTCACTGACTGGCAAATGCTCTCCTCACAACAGCTGGCTTAGCTACCCAAACAACGTGACTATTCTGGATCTCACAGTGGGGTTAGAAGAAGGTCATACCCCAGGGTCTCCTTTTCTAACCCTGAACACAAATACTCATTAGTAATATTTTTCTTGCCTGTTAAGAGTCCTGCTGATTAGCCCCATCCATAGCTCAGCCACTAGGCCACAGCAGGGTGGGGCTGTTGCTGCGAGACCAAAACCTACCACTCCCAACACAATGCCTCTTTGGTGAGCTCGAAGTGCCCAAGGCCTCCCAGTGTTTCTGGCAAAACCTGCCCCCTTCACTAGGAGGTCATTTGTCACAGCATCATTTTCAGGCACAGTGGGTAGGGCTGAGAGAAGAAACAAAGCCAGCTATTGGAAAAGAACTAAAGTCCACCCTTCCTACTCCTGGGGCCGTCTATGAGCCAGGCCTGCACTGTCCTGAACTGGGGGCCCTGCCCTGTCAGCCTGCACTGTATCCAACTGACCTCTACCTGGGCAACAAAAGAAAACTAATAATCAGATAAAGGAAACAGTACAGGGAACCTCACAACATTGCTGCTCCAAAGGCCAGATATTCTCACATGATCTATTTACAAAGAAGTCCAAGGGTAGCTGAAAGAAAGAGTCTCCAGGGACGGACAGGAAGGCAAGGGCCCAGTGAACAAAAACAGGGACAGCAGATGCCTCAGGGAATTTTTCTGAAGTCAGACTCATATTCTAGATTTGTGTATACTCACTAAAATTCCCCTACACACATGAAATAGGGCATTTATCATATGTAAACAATTCCTCATTGTGAAGAGTTGGTGAAAATCAGGTAAGCATTCCAAGCAGAGGACAAATTACCAGAGCCACAGTGGAGAACAGACCATGTGCTCTGCCTTTCATCCTCAGCCAACTCCCCTCACTAAGCCTGGCCCTTAGGACCTCCCTACACAGTGTCTACACAGCTGTCAGCATGGGAATCCGGTCCTATCTTTTCTCTGCTCTAACACACTCCAGTGCCTCTGATTGCCTATTGTACCAATGGCCATTCCCTCTGACTGGTCTAGACAGGACTCCTTGTCCTTTTAAGTCCCAAAGAGATCTCCTAATTGGTGTCCAGTCATACCTGTCACTCCCCCTCCCTAACTCACTTTAAGACAGCATTATAATTGCCTGACCTTAATTATTGATCACCCCCCCAACACCATCATCAGCTCTGCCCTTAAAGCTCAGCTGTGCAATACCACAAGCAGCTATAGGATGTGGGAAATGCGACCAGTCTAAATGTTGCAGATACATAATTTAGAGTTAGTACACAGAGAGAGAGAGGCTATCTCCCTAATAATTATCCCTATATGTTGAAATAACACCTGAAAGGTTAAGTAAAACATACCATGAAGGGGCTGGAGAGATGGCTCAGCAGTTAAGAACACCTGACTATTCTTGCAGAGGACCTTGGTTCAAAGGCCAGCACCCCCATGGCGGAGAACAACTGTCCATAACTCCAGTTTCAGAAGAACACAGACACTCTCTTCTGTCCTGTCCATGGGCACTGCACAAGGGTGCACTTAAACATATGCAGGCATAAGACTTATACACATCAAATAAAACTGGGCCGTGAAAATATTTCCTGTTTGTACTTTTTTGTTTGTTTGGTCTTTTTGAAACAGTGTCTCCCTGTAGCTCCAGCTGGCCTGGAACTCACTGTGTAGACCAGGGTGGCCTTGAACTCACAGAGATCAGCCTGCCTCTGCCTCCTGAGTGCTGGGATTAAAGGCTTGTACCACCATGCCCAGCAAGTGTTTGTACTTTTTTTTTTTTTTGAGTTGATCATTGCCTTTTTTTTGTTAGTAAACTTTGTCTATAAGTCATACATCATTTCTCAATCGAATCTAGAGTCCCTTCCCTTTCCATGCCCCCCACCCCACCCAAGTCCCTGCAGGGAAGGTTTCTTTACGGATAATGAGGCGTAGTCACACAGAACCCAGGTCCCCTTGCCCCTATATAGTACCACCAAAGGTTAATTCACTTATGTTTGGCAGGACAGGGTCTGCAGGAACCTGAAATAATAGCCCAGCTGAGAGCACTCCCAGACGATGATCCAACACTCAAGAACAGGGCTGAACTCCCAGAAGACCAGAGACCCAGAAGTTAAAGACTGGCTGCCTCTTTCCCTTTCTGGAGAAACATAAGTTCAAATGTCACAGGCTTCTTTTGGTGGGGGAGAGTCCAGAGAGCAATAACTTCCACTAGGTAGTGCTCAAGAAGTTGAGGGCTAGGGAGAAAGGAGAAGCTGTGAAGAAGCAAAAAGACAAAACAGGAACAACAGGCCACCTAGGAAGAACCGGGAGGAAGGGCGGAGCTGGCTGGAGTAGGGGCGAGGAGAGGGAGGAGGGGCGGGGAGAGGGAGGAGGGGCGAAAGGAGATGGAGAGCAGGCCAGCACCGGACGGAGGGGGCAGACCTGGGGAGGGCTCGAAGAGATGGCTAGAAGGAGGGGAAAATGAGGTAGAGGACAGGGCAGCGTCTGGAAAGAGGGACGGGACGGAAGAAGAAGAGTGGTAGCAGCCGGAAAAGGAGGAGTCTGGGGAGCAGGGCTACCCGCCTACTCTCCAGCCCTCCCCCGCCCCCTGCCCCCGCCCCTGACCCTCCACCCCCGCGGGCGGCCGCCGTATAAAAGCCTGCATGCTGCACTACCGGACAGTCTCCAGTGACACGGAGGTTGCTGTCCACCTCCGACGCCGCCGCGGAACATGGCCAGCCCCCTGCGCGCGCCGCTGCTGCTGCTGGCCGTCCTGGCCATGGCCTGGGCCGTGAGCCCTGCAGCCAGCGCGAGCCCCCAGCAGGGGAAGTCTCCTCGCCGGTTGGGCGGCCTGGAGGAGGCCGATGTCAAAGAGGAGGGCGTGCAGCGCGCGGTGGAATTCGCCTTGAGCGAGTACAACAAGGCCAGCAACGACGCGTACCACAGCCGAGCCATACAGGTGCTGAGCGCCCAGAAGCAGGTGCGTGTACCCCGTGGGCTCCATCTCGTCCTTGGACCCTCCGCTGCCGCCCAGGCGCCCCTGGCGGAGGCGCGGTTAGCCTCTGCAGGGACTTGGACAGCCCAGGCCAGGGCTCCTCCCAGGAGCTGTCCTCAATCTTCTCTTTTCTGCTTCTCAGTGTGTCCCCAGGATTGTCCCCTCTCTGGTTTAGCCTGGGACACAGACGGGCACTGGAGTGGGTATCTATTACCCTTAGTTCGGTTTCTAAGCGTCCACCAGGCAGAGACACCAAGAGTTGTAAATCGGGGTCCTCCAGGTTTAGGACCCTACACCAGCTGCCCAGGGCCCGTGTGGACTGCAAACTAAGAGCAGGAGACAAGCAGGCCCTTAGGTTACCCTCACTGAATAAGCTTCTTAGAACTTCTTATTCTGGCATAAAGGCAGATGTCAGAGAAGCCTCAACACCAGCTCAGTGTCTAAATTCCCCATCCCCCAGTGTTACATTCCACATGTGTATCTGGGTGTGTGTTTATGTGCTTTTATTTTATTTTATTTTATTTATTTATTTATTTATTTTTTTTTTTTTTTTGTCTTTTCCAGACAGGGTCTCCCTGTAGTCCCAGCTGTCCTGGAACTCACTCTGTAGACCAGGCTGGCCTTGAACTCACAAAGATCCGTCTCCCTCTGCTTCCCAAGTGCTAGGATTAAAGGCGTGTGCTGCCACGCCCGGCTTGCTTTTATTTTTTTTAATACTTTAAGAGTAAACACTTTAGTGTGTATTTCCTGCAGACAAGGATGTTCTCTACATGCCCAAGATTCCATTTGTGATTCTAGGAATCAACAAACATACTCAGTTCCTTCCTTCACAAACTAACACACATACTGGGTTCCTTCCTTCACAAACTTAAGTTTGCTGTGTCTGCTGTGGTCTGCAGGCATGTGTTGATTTTCCTGCCCAGTCAGTCAGGCTGCTTTCCTCTGAGCAGCCCCTGCTCTACTTTGCTGAGGCCAACCAGCTGTGAACAGTCATGCACCATATGGCGAGGTTCCCTTCAACCATAGACTGAAGGGTGTATGACGGTGGTCCCCTGACATAAATGACCTTGTGATGCCGTGGCCATCCTAGCATGTACATGTGCTTTATGGTGTTCCACAGTGTCCCTGAGGAAATATTTCTCAGAAGATACCCCCCCCAATCCTTAGGGGCACATGACTATGTAGACCGGTGCTCAGTCTAGCAATCAAATATTCTTTCAAGGTTTATACAAGTACCTTCAAGCTTTCTTGTATCCCTGGGAGCAGCCCCAAGGGATATCAGTCCCCACCACAAGACAGCAAACCTTGACCGATACCCCTTCATCCACTGAGTAAACTGACGGGACCATCCTGGATTCAGGCAACAGTGTTTGTCCTCACCAGATAAAGTGAGCTGTCCTCAGGGGGAATCTCAGCATCAAAGGCTGCCAGGCCCCAGGGTTGACCCCAGGGAGATCTAGAATTTCGACTACAAAAGGGCTGTGCACCAGTACGTAGAACTCATCTCTGCCTCCTGGAAAATTCAAATGAGCCCCATTTCTCCTACTGCTGTGGTCAGCTGGTAGCACGCTGGGAAGTCACACAACCCCCCCCCCCAGCTGCCGTGGCCATTGCTGGCCTGCACACCTCTCAAGTGTATGGAGGAAAGCATAGGGAGTTAAAGGTCATTTAGTCTGTGAGTCTCACGTTACAGGGGAGAGAACCTCAACCAAGAGAATCAAGAGGCTTGCTCCTGGTTCCACGGGTGAGAACCCCAGCTCGGTCCCTCATCCTGTGCCTCACATGTCTGACAAGTTAGGTCTGGGATGCATGTGCAAGGAAAAGGCTACATTCTCTTAAATGGCAAAAGGAAGATACACAGGTGAGCTACACACTTGATATTCCTACAGATGATCAGACTAAAAGAAGAGGCATTGAGAACCATTTTCCCTTTGGTGTGTGGAACATCCTGTGCCCCTCCGTCCACTGAGGGAAGGAGTCTGGGTAAATAAAAGGAATGTGTTCTCTCTGGGCTGGACGCTGTGACTGAGATTCCACTGAAGGTTAATCAGCCTGCAGCCTTCCTAGAATGGAACCCTGTCTTGGCCTCCTGAGCCACAGTTATCAGGACTGCATTATGTTTTGCAACCCAGAGCCTTTCTTTGCTTGTGCTCAGAGGAGCCCTGGGCTCCTACCTAGAACACCCTGGCTATCTTCCCAGAGCTAACTAAGCCTTAGCTTCCTGAGTCTGCTAAAGAGATCATTAATCCCTGGCCTCACTTCTCCTCTTACTCAGTTACAAATGACATCTCAGGGTCGATCAGAATAAAAGAAGTTGCTAGCAGGGCCTGAGGCTACTTGTCTGGAAGAGTTGGCTTGTGTCCCCTGTGGGTGATAGTTCTGGCAGCTCATCAATGCAGGCATGAGCCCTAGGTAAACACATTAGCTCTGTAATGTAAAGTAACTGCCTGCCACGTGAACTTGACTGGAGAGCTGTTAATGAATCCTGCTCTCTTTTCATTGTAGATCGTGGCTGGAATCAACTACTTTGTGAAAGTGGAAATAGGCAGAACCACGTGTACCAAGTCCCAGCCAAACCTGGCTGACTGTCCTTTCCATAACCAACCGCAAATGATGAAGGTATGTGACAGATAGGGGCCTAGGGACCCATCACGCAGGCAAAGGGGTCAGTAATATCAGTTTGTATGTACGTGTATAGGTATGTTTGGAGAGTCTGTGCAGGCAGAGGTGTGTGTGTGTAGAGTGTGTGCAGGGCACATATAGGTTTATGCCAATGTAGACCTGTGCCCAGGTAGGATTGGGAAAGGGGTATATGTCCACATGATTAATTTAATTGCTAAATGATTTTACCCTGGGAGTTGGGGTACTGG
Source organism: Rhizomys pruinosus (assembly GCA_009823505.1). Classification (NCBI taxonomy): domain Eukaryota; kingdom Metazoa; phylum Chordata; class Mammalia; order Rodentia; family Spalacidae; genus Rhizomys; species Rhizomys pruinosus. The sequence goes on along the minus strand of VZQC01007772.1, from coordinate 1,936,672 downwards.
GAGGAGAATTCTCCCTGCTAGACTGGAGGAGGCAGCTGTAGAGATTCTTGCTTGGAAGAAGGGCTCTGTTTAATCCCAGCCAGGGCCACCTGCCCAGGCCACACTAAACAGAACAGAGTCTAGTAAGTAAAGCCCTCCCATGCCTCCTGGGCCCCCAGACTCTCCAGATGGTACTGGTTCTTTTGAATGACTTTGATGATAACTGCATTCCCCTAATCACCCTGCACCTTGCCACTTTTAGGGGTGTTTTTCATGCTCCTGCTTCTTCCTCTTAGTGCTGGCCTGGGTAGAGCCTTTTCTACTGCCCTGACCTCTGGGGTTCTCACAGCTGACATAGGCTGCTCCTTAGCAGGAGGTAGGGAATCCTTGAACCAGAAAAGGGGACACACCAGGAGACTGGGAGGGAGCATGGGTAGACTCTGCAGAGGTAGACCAAGTGTCCTGGAACTCAGAAGGGTTTCAGAGGAAGACTCTCACCTCCATCACTCCACACCTCAACTTTATCATCTTGGACTGAGTACTGTTTTAACTGTAACTCCATGCTAATGTTACTCTCTGTTCCCTTTTGCAGAAAGCACTCTGCTCCTTCCAGATCTACACCGTGCCCTGGAAGGGCACACACTCCCTGACAAAATTCAGCTGTAAAAATGCCTGAGGATTGAGCCCAGTAGGGGAAGACAAACTGTCCCTTACTTATACTCCTTCTCTCTAGTGCCCCATGCCTCAGACGGGCACTCCATCTTTGGAGGACATCTCTCCAGTGTGCCAGCACTAGGAGACAATGAAGAAGGCTGGTGCAGGCAGGTTCTGCACATCTGAGCTCTGTCTCTTGATTACTTTCTTCTCCTTGCTTTTGGAATTCAAGGTGTCTGAGGGACATGGCTCCCTCATACCTCACTCAATAAAAAGCTTCCTTTGGCTCCTGAGTTGCTTCTGTCTCTGAATGTGCCCGGAAGAAGGACAGAGAAAACAGGACCTGAAGACTTACACCCAGGAGGAGCCCTACCACCTCTGAGATCCAGAGCAGAGAGAGGTAGGGAACCCAGGGTCAGCTACAGGGGTTCCTGGCAGATAGACAAGTTCCAGGAATAACCTGAGCTGCCACACTGAAAAGAATCACACAGCAAGGCAGGTGGAAGGGTGCCGTGGCTGTATCCCACTCACCTCGCCTATTTTTGCAGGAGTCACTTGATAGGGGGAATCGCCCTTCCTTACTCAGAGCCCTAAGAGACTCCATACATAGTGATTCCTGTCTACTTCTAAAAGTTAAAGTTGTAGGCCCCTGCATGAAATGGATACTCTGTGTGTGTGTGTGTGTGTGTGTGTGTGTGTGTGTGTGTGTGTGTGTGTGTCTGATGGGGGAAAACAACAACTAGCATTTCAGACAGGGTGACATAACCCAGAACCCAGGCAGCACTCTTTTATACACCCTGGGCCATTTGGTCCATGAGGTGACAGGTAGATGCTCCTGCCCGTCTCTGCCTGACCTCACACAAGTCCTTTCATGCAGCTTTTGGGAGAATTTTAGCACAAATTGACTGACATAAGGTCAACTTCTACTTCTAAGTTTTAATTAATAACATCACCTCAATGCAGTGCCCTGATTATACAGAACAGAACATCTTAATAGCAGTACAAGAGGCCACAGTGCTAAAATACATGTCCTCACAGCCTGTCTCCCACTGTCTTCCGCCTGCCATTCACTGTGGACAGGATGGGGAGAGCTACTCTGGGAAGCCGTCCTGAGGCCATTGGCATGAACACTGAAGGTGAAATGATGAGGACCTTGAGCTTCTGGGCTCAAAGGCAGAGCCTCTTCCTTGGTGTTTTGTTCCCTTGGCCTTGCAGGCAGGGCTTTCTCTTTTCTGGTATACAAGTCAAGTCTCTGAGATGAGAGAAGGAAGCCTCACCTAGGGGACCATGAGCTCTCAAGACAATTAAATTCAAAAAGTGCAAAGACAGCCACACAATCAAAGAGGATATTTTTATCTATATCTATCTATCTATCTATCTATCTATCTATCTATTTTGAGACAGGGTCTCCCTATAGCCCCAACTGGCCTGGAACTCACTCTATAGACTAGGCTGGACTTGAACTTACAGAGATCCGCCTGCCTCTGCCTCCCGAGTGCTAGGATTAAAGGCACACACCACCATGCCCAGCTTAAAGACGATTCTTAGCCGCCCTGTGGGTGCTGGGAATCAAACCTGGGTCCTCTGCAAGAGCAGTCAGCACTCTTAACCACTGAGCCATCTCTCCAGCCCCCAATATTTCAATTCATATATCTGATATATGACTCATATCCAGAATATATAAAGAACTATTAAATATCAATGTGAAAACCACCTAATCAAACTTCTTTTTAGAAAGATGGTCACTGAGAAAATGAAGAAAAACAATCCAATTTTTTAATTAACCTAGTTTTTATTTATTTATTTATTGTCTTTCTGAGACAGGGTCTCCCTGTACCCCCACATGGCCTAGAACCCACTATTTAGACCAGGCTGGCAATCCAAATATCACAAAGTTACATTAATTTTCTGGTTTCCGAGTGAATAGAAAAGTCATGTTTGAACCCTCTTGCCTTCTATTATGTATGAAAAGGTAACGTACAATTTTAACTAAAAATACTTCACTAGGGCCAATGAGATGGGTTAGCAGGTTAAGGCACTTGTCACCAGCATAACCACGAGTCCAGGTGGGAGGAAAGAACTATTGCAAGTCATCCTCTGACCTCCACATACATGTGATAGCATACTTGTGCCCACACATAAACAAATGTAAGAGACTAAATTCCTAATAAACAGGATCACTGAGAAGTCATCACGATGGCATACTTCCATCTTCTTGGTCTCTGGCAAGAAGGCTTTATTATGTACAAGACATAATAGCACATTCAAAAAAGCTTAATACCATCCTTCTTATCATGATTCAACACTGTGACACCAAGGCCCCTTCAACTGACTTGCATAGAGTCACCTAGTCCTGGAAACCTCAGCTTGAAGATGTGTCCCATCAGTACCCATTTTGTTTAAGTTGACCAATCCAAAATTTGGGAAGGGGAAACCACTATAACTCTAGAAACCAGATTCTCCCCAGGGGACATGGGATTTTGGTTCCTGGATCCCCTTTCCACTTGTGGAAAGCGTCCTCTTTCCTGTATGAATGTATGATTCTTTATGTCATGGCGATTGTAATTCTTTTTTTTTTTTTTTTTTTTTTTTTTGGTCTTTTCAAGACAGGGTCTCCCTGTAGCCCCAGCTGTCCTGGAACTCACTCTGTAGACCAGGCTGGCCTTGAACTCACAAAGATCCGCCTGCCTCTGCCTCCCAAGTGCTAGGATTAAAGGCGTGCGTCACCACGCCCGGCCTGGATGTAATTCTTTAACTTTCAATAAAAGTCTGTCTGAGCAGCTAGAGAGATGGCTTAGCAGTTAGGAGCACTGGCTGCTCTTGCAGAGGACCTGCATTTGAATCCCAGCACCTACAGGGTAGCTAACAACTGTCCATAACTCCAGTTCCAAGAGATCTAGCACCCTCTTCTGACCTCTTGGCATTGCATGGCATGGGGGCACTTGTGTACATACAAGCAATACCCTCATAAAAATAATAAAAAAAAATTTTAAGTTTGTTTGAATGTAATCCTTTTGCTGGTCTGAAATTATTCCTCCCTTTTAATTCTTTAATTCGCTGAGAAAACAAACCCAGAAATGCATCTATACTGATAATGATGACACAACAATAAATAAATAAACGAACAAATAAATGTAATACAAAATTTTTAAATACGTTATTGTTAAAATTTCAGGGAGTCTTCAGAGTTCTTCAGAGCGTCATGCCTTTGGGCTGATGGGGATTTTTCCTGGAGGTTGGTGGTATTGACTGATGGGTGTAATGGGCTAAAGGTTGGGGTATCTGTGATGATTTCCTAAAATAAAACAGCACTGAATCTTACCTACTGATTTTGTCTTTACAAAGGATCTCTCTGTAGCACAAAATGCTGTCTGATAGCATTTTGCCCAAAGAACTTCTTTCAAAATTTGAATCCCTGCTCTCAAACCCTGACAAGGCTTCACCAATGGAATGCATGTGGTAATCTGATCCCTTGTCATCTCAGATGTCACAGCCTCTTCACTAGCAGAAGGTTCCATCTCAGGAAACCACCCCTTACTCATTGAGAAGCAGCTCCTCATCTGTATTTGCTAGTTTTCTGTTGCTATGATAAAACGCCATGACCAAAAGCAACCTAGAGTAGAAAGGGGTTTATTTTACCTTACAGTTCCAGAGGGGACTCGTCAATCAGGGCAGGGAAGACATGGTAGCCCGAATGTGAGGCCAACCAGGTAGTCAGAAAGCAGAGCAATCACATTTCATCTGCACACAGGCAGCAGAGAGAGGACAGGAAGTGAGGCCACTCCATAAAACCTCAAAACTACTCCTCTGGCAATTCTACCTCTGAATGTTTCCATCACCTTCCCTCACAGCACCGCAAACTGGAGGCCAAATGCTCAGATATATGAGCCTTTGGGGACATTTCTCATCCAAACCACTACGTGGGTCCAATCAGGTTTTATCGTGACCCCTTGTTGACATTTTGGCTTAAATCAAGTCAGTCATTTGTTCTTATCAGTTTAATACTTAATAAAATCTTTATTCAAGGGCATATTAAGTATATGTGGTAGGGGGTAGTCAGGAAATGGTATAGGGGTTTGCTTCATCACTCTGAACATTAACCTGGTATTCAGTACTTCCAGGAGTAGTGCTCAGAAGAAAAGGGAAAGAAGTTTCCCATAATCCCCGGCAGTTCAGTCCCATATCAGGTTCGACTGCTTGCTCTAGGCCTCTGCTATGACCTCCTCCTCTAAGGTCTTCAGCCTCTCAAACTCACAGGACGGTTAAAATCAATTTCCTCAGAATCCTCGTTAAGGTTGCCATTTTGATCTCTCACAAACCTCTGACATTTCTAATGGCATCTAGAACGGGGATCACTGAGACCAGGAGGATTCTATTTCATTGGCTCAGAATCCATTAGAGGAATCACTATGGCAGCTATAGCTTAACAAATGTACTGCTTAAATTATAAGACTTTTGTTTGTTATTTTGGTTTTATTGAAGCAGGGGTCTTCTTGTAGCCCCAGCTGGCCTGGAACTCAATACATAGGCCAGGGTGGCCTCAATGGCACAGAGATCTACCTACCTCTGCCTCCTGAGTGCTGGGATTAAAGGCATGTGCCTTCACTCCTGGCTAAATAGTAAGATATCATCATCATCATCATTATTATTATTTAGTTTCTGTGGTATGAGTGTACTGCCTGCATGTAAGTGCACCCATGTCATACAATGCCCTCAGAGGTTACATCCCCTGGAAGTGGAGTTACAGACAGTTGGAAGTGCTGGGATTCAAACCCAGGTCCTCTGCCAGAACAATCAGTGCTCTGAACCACTGAGCCATCTCTCCATCCCTGAAGACTCTTTAATGCATGGGCTGTAGAATGGATACTGTGTTAGTTAGCAGTTTAGAGACAGCACCTGTCTCCCAGTCAATCTTTATCAAAGCTCTAGGGTGACCAGGTGTACTCCATAAGCAGTGATATTTTAGAAGGAATTTTTCTTAGTAATGGGTCTCAACAGTGGATTAAAATACTCAGCGAACCATGTTGTAAACAGGTCTACTGTCGTCTAGGCTTCTTTCTTCTGGCTATAGAGTACAGGCCAAGCAGCTTCCATCTAACATTAAAGGGCCTTAGGGAATTTCAGAATGGTGAGTACTGGCCTCTGCTTAAAGTCATGTGTTACATTGTCCCCCTGACAAGAGTCTCCCTGTCATTAGAGCCATGCACTGAATTCTCCACAGCTAGGAAATCCCTAAATGGCTTCTTCTGACAACATATGCCTATTTATTCTACATTGAAAATCTGTTATTAGACAAATTGTTGGGGGTGGGAACAGATGATAGGGGTAGAGGGAAGGGCAAGAGAAGGTGGTAGGGAGGGTGGGTACAATTAAAGCATGATGTATGTGGATATGGAATTATCACCATGAAACCCATTGACTTGTATGATTCCTAATGAATGATTACAATAAGCCTGGCATTCGTGTCATCATCTTTGTTGATCTTAGCTTGATCATCTATGCCACTTGCTGCAATTTCTGCATCAGCACCTGCTGCTGTACCTGTACCTTCCTTTTTTGTGACACAGGGTCTTCTTTAGCCCAAGATGACCTCAAACTCACTATATATAGTTAAGGTGACCTTGAACTCCTGATACTCCTACTTCCACCTCCAAGGGCTGGGATTCCAGGTGTATTCTGCCACACACAGCTCATCTGCCCCTTTCTGTCTTGGAGATAGCTTCTTTCCTTTAACCTCACCAGCTTCAAACCCTATCTGTGCTTTTCTCTCCTCTCTCTGCTTCATAGCATGAAGGGAGCTGGGGCCTTGCTCTGAATCAGACTTTAGCTGGGGAAATGTTGTAATTAGTTTGACCTTCTGTTCAGACCAACAGAACTTCCTATATAACAGCAAAAAGGTTGTTTTGCTTTCTTCTCATTTGTGTTTCCTGGAGCTTAACTTTTAATTTCCTTCAGGAACTGTCCTTTGCATTTACAGTGTGATAAAGATTATGTAAGGGACTAAATCCCTAATAAGCAAGCAGAGCCACTAATGAATAATGAACACTTGCTGCTTCTTCTAGGTCTAAGACGAACACCTGGCATGATCTCCAAACCTCAACCCCACCTCACCCCCTGCTCCAGCCTGCAGGGCTCCCTTTCCCACTGACTGATCAGACCAGTCTAGATAAGATCAAGGCCTGAGGTGGCAGCTTGCACATGTGACCTATAGGCTCTCCTCTGTTTAAATCGACTAATCCAAAATTAGGGGAGGGGTCTGCCTCATACCAGCAAAAACACTTAAAAGGCCCAAGTCCTCCTGGAGATTTTGGATTTTTAGGTTTCCAAATCCCCTCTCCATTTATGGAGCACTTCTCTTTCTGGGCGAGTGTGTGTCTGAATATGATTCTTACCTTTCAATGAAGACTGTTTGCCTGTTGTTCTCTGTGGTGTCTGAGGAAAGCTAAATCCAATAAAAGCTTTTAGACCAATAACAAACCTCAACAATTAGGCCTAGCTTTTGGCCTGTCTTGTTTTTTATTAACTTATTTCTTTTTTGTGTGACGCAGTCTTGTCCTGCAGCACAGACTGGCCTTGAACTCACTGTCCTTCCACCTTGACTTTCTGAGTTGCTGTGACTACAGACTCACCACACATCTGACCCATCCCAGAGTTTATAAACCTTCCTTACAAAGCTCAATTATTTCTTCATTCAGATCTAAGAGGAGAGACGTGTGACTCTTCTTGAATCCACTGTAGGGTTATCAACTGGCCTATTTTCAATATTGTCTTCTCCCACAGAATAGGGGCCTGAGGAGAAGGAGTGAGATGGGGAAGCAGCCAACCTTGGAACTGCGTTCGGGAATCACAGACACTCATTATCAAGTTGGGCCTGGTGGTACAGAACTGTAGTTCCAGCTTCTCAGAAGACTGAGGCTAAAAGGAGTGCAAGTTCAAGGCTACCTTAGTTAGGGCAATCCTGTCTCAAAACAAAAAATTTTAAATGGCTGGAGACTTAACTCCACTTAGATCACTTTCCTAGCTTGTGCATGGCTCTGGGCTCAATTCTGTGAACACACACAAATGCACATACACAAACACACCACACACACACACACACACACACACACACACACACACATACACAGATCACAATATCATATGGGTAATGTCCTAGTTTAATTTCTGCTTTTGTGATAAAATATCCTGACAAAAAACAACTCAGGGGAGAAAGTATTTGACTTATAATGTCAGGTATAGTCCATCTCTACAGGAAAGCAAGACAGGAACTCTAGATAGCTAGTCACATCATGCCTAAGAATAAAGAGGACAAATGTATGAGTATCTAGTACTAGCTTTCTCTATTCTTATACAATTCAGGGCTCTTGTGTAGAGGATGGTGCCAAACATACTGGACTGGGTCCTCCCACATCAATTAACAATCAAGACAATCCTCCACAGGCAGGTCCACAGGTCAATTTGATGTGGGCAATCCCTTAGTGAGACACCCCATATGATTCTACATTGTGTTATGTTCAAAATAAAAAATAACCATCACAGGTTACATTCATGGTAGCCCCAAACAATTACAATGGCAATGTCTAAGGCTATGGATCACAGACTGCCACAGCTAATGATAACATTTGAGATGCTGTGAGAATTATCAGAATGTTACACAAAGACATGAGATTAGAACATACTTGCAAAAGTGGTATCTGTAGATTTGCTCAGTGCAATTGCCTCAAACCTTTGATTTGAAAAAGGAAAACAAGCAGTATTTGTGAAGGGCAGTGAGGTAAGACACAGTCATCTGCCTGTGGGGGTCACAAATGAAGGCTGCCTGGGGTGAGGTCTGGGGAAAGAACATGGGCTCCCATACCCTCTCCAGGCACCCCACCACTACCTCTCAGTCAGCTGTCCAGATGCTCTAGGGCTCTCTTCTTTGGGGTGTTTTTGGAGACATTGCATGTGCATAACTGAAGCATGGTCAAACATGGAGAAATACAAGGGGAGTCTGGCTTAATGCTAATAGATGGAGTGAAGAAACCTAGTAAAGAATGTCCAGATTCTTGACTCTTGGCTTCTCTGCTCACCACCCACCCCCAGCGAATGATGCAGGACCCTTTCTAACATAGTAGTCCTATGACCTACTATAAAATGAAATAGGTCAGAGAATTGTTTAGACAGGGTCTTACTAAGTTGCCCAAACTGTGCTCAAACTCATGATCCTCTTGCCTTGGCTGTCTGAGTGCTGGGACTATGGGCATGCACTACCATGCCCAAAAGAATTTCTTTACACCCTGTTAGAAGACAAAAAGATGAGGGAAGATAAGAGTTTCTGTCACCTTTGGGAAAGAGAAATTCTGCTTCTTAAGATTCAATTCATGGTAGTGTAAGGCCTGGCAAGTCCCAAATCTGTCAGGGAACAGGATTTGTATGTTGCAACCTGAGGCAGAATGCCCTCTTCTCTTGGGAATCCAATGTTCACTCTTAAGGCCTTCAGCTAACTCGAGGAGGTCCAGCCATGAGATCAAGGGTAACCCTCTTTCTCTAAAGCCACTGAGTCTGGCTGTCACCTACACCCACAGCTTCCTCCACAGCAACTCTTAGACTTATCCATAAAGAAACACAGGAGCCATGACTCAGCCAAGCTGACACATGGAAAGGTTAACTATTGTAGCAGGGTTTCTTCCATTTAGTGTTGGTTTGTTTTTTTTTCTCCTTCTGTTTCTGTTTTTAAGCTAAGCTGAAGCATATTTTCCAAAACACTGCTGTTCCTGCTTAATTTTCCAGGGAAATATGATTCTTAGGAACAGTATGTTCCAAACATAAGCCCTTCCAGGTGCCCTTCTGGCTATTAGCTGTGCCATGACTGAGAAGAAGAAAACAAGTTCTCTTCATGATGCCACCAGGGCCAGGACAGGGTGCCAGGACCTCAGTGGCTTACTTGCTCAGCTCTCATGTCTCTGGCAAGCATTCTCCACGGGGCCTCACTCAGCTGCCCAAGGCTGGGAACTGCTCTCTATCAGCACTAATGTGGCCAAGTCACAGCTCCGCAGTTCTATTTTTAAAGGAATAAGAACAAGTGGATGGGTGCAACTGTTATCCACATAAATAAACCTGGGAACCTAAGAGCGCATCTGCTTTCCGAACATTGTAAGTTCCACATCGCCATCTGTGAAATTAAACAGAATGGACCTCATTTTAATGTAAGCTGCACTATCATGTACATATGTGACTTTAGAATCAAGATGGACTCTCACCTCTCTGAAAAGACCTTGCTCTAATTCTTAGGTACTCTGGGTTAGTTTTCCCTTGAGGCATATACAATCTTACCCAGAGGAGCATTCTCGTTCTCTCTCTCTCTCTCACTCACTCGCTCGCTCGCTCTCACTCTCATTCTCACTCTTCTATTCCATTGATGCCCCACGCACACACACACCATAGTGTATATCTTCAAAACACGTGTGGTGATAGCTCAGCATTTCTTTCTTTTTTCTTGCTCAGGAGAGCTTTAGCTGTTCAAGGTCTTTTGTGCTTCTAAGTGAATTTTGGATTGTTATAGTTCGATGAAGAATGGAACTGAAATTTAATGGGAATTCCATTGAACCAGTACTGGATGGCTCATTAGTTCTGCTGATCGGTGAGTATGGGAGTTCTTTTCATCTTCTCGTATCTTTTCCCATGTCTTTGCCAGTGTTCTAAAGTTGTCATTATAAGGTCCTTCACTGCTTTGGTTGGGTTTACATATAGGTTGTTTTGTTTATGAGTCTATGATAAATATTATTTTCCTGATATTTCCCCCTGTGGCAGTTATGAATATATAGATTTTTATATGTTGATTTTATATCTAGCCATTTTTCTGAAATGTTAATCAGATTGAGAAGTTTTCTGACAGAATCTTTAGGGTTTTTAAAGTGTAAGATCATGTCATCAGTAGAAGGTTTGACTTCTCCCTTTCTTGTTTATCTAGGGAATCTCTTAAAATGCCTTTCTCATTCCAGGGATGGTGGCACACGCCTTTAATCCCAGAACTTGGGAGGCAGAGGCAGCCAGATCTCTGTGAGTTCAAGACCAGCCTGGTCTACATAGTGAGTTCCAAGTCAGCTTGGGCTAAAGGGAGACCCTGTCTCAAACAAAGACCAAAAAAAAAAAAAAAATGCCTTTCTCAGGGCTGGAAAGATGTCTCAACAGTTAAGAACACTGGCTGCTCTTGGTTCCCAGCACCCATGTTATGGCTAACAACTATCCATAATACCAGTTCCAAGGGATCTGATGCCCTCTTCTGACCTCCATGTATATAAGTGCACAACATGAGTGCACTTACATACATGCAAGCAATACATTCACACACATTAAAAGCACAATAATAATAATAATAAATAAAATGTTTTAAATGCCTCTCTCTAGCCCCTGCTGCCACTATCTCTTGGTAACCCAACAGGAAGCAGCTGGCAGGAAAGTCCCAGGGCCAGCATTGCTGAGCAGATATTAAGAGGGACAGTGTCAGCAGAGGGAAGACAGTGACTAGTGACTAGAAAATGTGGTCGTAAAGCTCATCCAAGACATATTCAGAACTCAGGCTTCCATCTTACATCTGAACAAGTATACCAACCACTTCATAATGGTTTTGGCTCTTTTTACGAGTGTGTTACAGGGAGTGAGAGGGAGAGAAGAAGGGGGAGAAAAAGAGAGAAAGAATTTCTGAACTATTCTCCTCCTATGGAGGTATGATATTCATACCCTGGGGCTGTTATCTCACTAATAAATAATTCACTGCTTCTGGTAAACAGCACAGTGCAATCATAGAGTTTTCAGTTTAATTAATAATTAAAACATCTCATTCCTGGTCACTAGAAGCACTTTGGAAAGTCAGAATTGCTTGACTCTAGCCTCAAGGGCTGCAGATGGACCAGCCTTCAGGACAGAGTTCAATAGCCACAACCACTGACCCCGGCACCTACCTTTCTCCAGAGACATAAGCTCCACCTGGTATGCCCTTCCAGCCCTCAGGGGCTATCCACCCATGTGGACAACTACAGAAGGCCTTCTCTGTAAAAACAGAGCAACCAGGACTGCACTTGGCCATTTCCAGAGAAACTTCACTGTTGGTCAGCGCCCACAGTGGCTCCCTGGAAGGATAGACTCTTCACCTGCCCTAAAAGGTAAGAGACATTGTAGTGGCCTCCCTTGTCCTACATGAAAAAAGGGGCTCTGCTCACTAAGAATTAACAGGCTCCTGACCTTGGCTCACTGAGAGTTAACAGATGTTTTTGATGTAGAGGCTTGAGGAGGGGGCAGCCTCCTCCCAGGATGCTATGAAGAAGACCAGACAGGTGTCCTTGGGATGCCAGGGCAGGTGGAGCCCCCATTTTAGGTATCTACATACATCGAAGGAGGTCTTTTACTGGGCCAGTGTCCACAGCTTTCTCATTGTTACGATGCAAAAATTCCTATGTGTTTGTACTACTTGAGCACTTATAGGTAAATTGTGTGAACTTCACCAAACACTGAGCTTCCAATACAAGCCCTCAAGAGGACAGTGAAATCACTCTTGAGCAGACAAATGCCAAGGGTCTCCTGGTCTAATCTCAGTTTTTTGGAACCAGTCAAGCAGGGAGACTATGCTGTTCCAGAAGGATCACGACACGATATCAGAAAAAAAGGGGTATGTGAGATTACTTTCAAAGTTTTTAGATGTGAGGTAACATAGAAGGGATTGGGGGGTGGTGCAGGTATTAGCCAGGCATAAATTACCAGGAGACAGATCAGGTGTGGAGCACTCAGTGCTGTAAATTTATCTTCTGCCTTATTTCAAATAAGAAATTCAGGGCTGGAGAGATGGCTCAGCAGTTAAGAGCACTGGCTGCTTTTGCAGAGGACCCAGGTTCAAGTCCCAGCACCCTCACCTCATGGTGGCTAACAACTGTCTTTAACTCTAGTTCCAGGGGAATCTGACACCCTTTTCTGACCTCTGTGGGCATTGCACAACACAGGTTCACTTACATACACACAAACAATACACATACACATAATAATTAATAAATTCACTCGACCTACATTTTTAAAAGAATGGTAAAATAAAGATACTGAAAATACATTTTGGAGAATTGGGAATATATGGTGGTCATTCCCATAGAAATAGGAGAATGTTGTGTACTTGATTGTTTTCTTGTCAGAGCTAGAGAGAGTTGTGGGTAAACAAGACCAAGTACACAGCATTCTCCTATTTCTATGGGAATGACCACCATATATTCCCAATTCTCCAAAATGTATTTTCAGTATCTTTATTTTACCATTCTTTTAAAAATCTATTTGCTTTTGTGTTTTTGAGACAGGGTCTCCCTGTATCCCCAGCTGGCTTAGAACTCACTATGTAGATCAGGCTGGCCTTGAACTCACAGAGATCCACCTGCCTCTGCCTCCCAAGTGCTGAGATTAAAGGTGTGCACCACCACGCTTTGCTTTGAATATATTTTTAATAATTCTTTGAGAATTTCACACATGCTACAATATATTCATCCCTCACCCCTTACCAATTCCATGTCTCCCTTTTTTTCTGAAAGTGATCCCATATTTGTGCTGCTCATGTACTCATGGGTGTGGTGCCAGCCACCCTCGGAGCATGGTTGACCTGTAATGCAACACATACAGACAGGCATGCATACACACGCACACGCACACACACAGCCCATCAGCTTAAAGAAAACTGACTCTGCCTCCCCCAACAGCCATCTACTGTCAATCGCCCCTCAGCTAGGGCTGAGGCTCATGAGTGTACCCCTCCATCCTGGAGTGTTGACTGGCTTGATCTCGTGCAGGTCTTACACAACCAGAGCTGCTGGGAGTCCATGTCTTGCTCAGAAGACCTGCTCTGCCCTGGTCCTCCCCAACCTCTGACTCTTAAAATCTTTCTGCTCCATCTTCCTCAGTGGATCCCTGAGCCTTGGGGGAAATGTGACATACACGGCCCACTTATAACATTCTAAACATATTTTTAACTATTTGTACAGACAAGTTCTTATGGTGTCATAAGCTGATCCTTCGTTCTTCATGGCAAGCATTCTTTCTCTTCTTCCTCCATTCTTTTTTCTCCTTCTCCTGTTCTAAATATTTTTGGTTGTGTGGGGGGGGCACTTTGCCTTTGCTTTCTCCCTGAATGTGTTTTTTTTGGAAAAAAATTCCACATCTCTAGCTTGAATCCCAATGATATAGGATTTTCATGAGCAATTGTTAAGAACAAGTAAATCAGGTCAATGCACATGGAACAGCATTTGTAAATGAATTGTTCATTGTTTCAAAAAATCTTTAATAATATAAAATCTTTAAGTCATATCATGTTAAAGTTAGTAGATATTGGGCTGGAGAGATGGCTCAGTGGTTAAGAGCACCAACTGCTCTTGCAGAGGACCTGGGTTCGATTCCCAGCACCCACATGGCAGATAAGAACCATCTTTAACTCCAGTTCCAGGGGAATCTAACACCCTCTTCTGACCTCCGCAGCATTGCATGACATGGGTGCACCAACCTACATGCAGACAGTACACTCATACACATAAAAAAATAATAAATAAAATTAAAAAAAAATAAAAATCCTTTTAAAAAAGTTAGTAGATATTTATTAGTTGTCTGGTTCATTTCTAACAAATTAGAATACTAAAACAACAATTTTAATTTTAAATATAATATATTTTATTAATTCTTTACATTTTCATACATGTAATTCATATGTCTAAAGCATATCAACTCCCATCTTCCCCCTTTCCCTCTCCCAGGCACCTCCAACGCATCCTTTCCCCACCTAATTTTCTCTACATTTTCTGGAACCCCCTAAAGTCTAACTAGTGCTGCCTATTGGAATGCTAAAAACATCAGCTATTTCCAATGGGAACAATTGAGGAAAAAAACAAAGAAAGAAAAAAAAATCAGCTATTAAGCTTAAAATGAATGTTTAAATGCATTGACAACTTATTTTTGTATGGCATAAAGAAGCTAAATATATTGGGGTTTGCATGTTAATAAATATGAAAAATTGGATAGGAGAGATGACTCAGTACGGTCCCTGCTGTGTAAGACCAAGGACTTGAGTGTGGCTCCTTAAAACCCATGGAAAATCCAGGTTCATGGCTGTAATCCCAGTACCAGGAGTAAAAGAGTCCAGAGGGTCCCTGGAGCTCATTAGCCAGCCTTTCTGGCCAAATTAATGAGTTCTGAGCTCAGGAGAGACCTTGCCTCAAAAGAATAAAGCACAATGTATTGCGCACACACACACACACACACACACACACACACAAGTTATACATATGAATAGCACTGGTCTACAGAATGCTTTTCACAATTGGCAGGGACTGAAAGTCTTACTAATATATGCTAACTAAAACTAGAAATAAGAAGGAAAGAGCTCTGTATGTGGGAGAGTAAGACATGTTCTATGCAGCAGATTATGTAATGTGGGGTGCTTCTATTGAGGATTCAAAGGGAGTGTGGCTTCGCATTCTTCTGATTCTGAAACTTAATTTTTTCTCTGTATCCACCTCCATTTTTGTCAAAGATAATCACAACAAGACCAATTTTTCTGAAAAAGTATGCCTGGTCTCCTGATTATTTACATCAATAAGTACAGGCAAAATAACCACACAGGCTCTTTGAAAAACCTGTGCTGTTGGAAAATTTAATAGACCAGACTTTTTAAAAACCTCAATGCTAGGAAGTCACAACAAGGAAGTCAGACATTCCATGTACACTCTTTAATATGATATTCCAAGTGAAGTCAATAGTACCAATTTTATCCTGTTAGAGAAAGGATACGCAAGGGCCTCTTCAACAGAGTTTCTTGGAAATCTCTTCCATTCTATTGTCTTCTTCAAGGCAGACAGTTGGCTCTGAGAGAAGTGGAACAAGATCCTTTGTTCTGGGATACTTCAAAGATCTGGCCAGGTCCAGTTGACTGGGCTTGCTCAGGCTATCTCTGAAATTAGAGAGCTCCACAGGGCAACCCAGCCCCTCCACATGCCCCAAAGGATGGTCTCTATCCCGGTATCTCTCTGTGTCTCTGTGTCTCTGTCTCTGTCTCCATCTCCATCTCTCTCTCTCTCTCTCTCTCTCTCTCTCTCACACACACACACACACACACACACACACACACACTACACGTATAGCTTGTGGATAGCCCAATGGAAAATTGGATCTGCCATATCAAAACCAAGGTCCCAGGGTTTTTAGCCCATTTAATAGGTAACTTCAGCAGCTCCTTTATTCAACCATTTGTTCAATTTTGCACTAGAAGTGTCTTTCACAGGGTAACACTGTTTTCAGTGAATCATCCCAGGATGCTGGATGATAGAATTATTTCCTGGTAGCTGAACAAGAAAGAATCTACAATGTTGCTGAGCGTTCTTATACATACAAATAAATTCATCAGGTGTTGTTGAGGCTTAGTTGTGGAAAGAAACCAACAGCTTATTTAGTTCAAATAGATAGACTCTTTATCTCATTGCTTAATCTACTTGATTTTAGTGCTTTGGTTTATGGGGCTCCTGACTAAGATGCCTACTCCAAACTCTTGGTGTTAGTTATCCTCCTGACAGTACTAATACAAGTTTTCCTGGTCACCGGATTTTCACAAACAAACCCTCTGGTGATTGTGATACAGGATTCAGGTGGGTCTTTGGTGACAATTGAGTTACTCTGAGCTTTCCTACCCTGTGGTCCTTTTCATTCAATGAACACATCCTTAACACAGATCAACGATCCAGCAAGAGCAGGATCGGTTTCCTGGAACTGTTCAGCCTCTACCGTGGGAATGACTTTTACAACATGAACACTCTCTGGACAGATGACTTTTACTTGGCCTTGCCACCAAAGTTAGTCTGACCTTAGGTTGTTTATAATGTAGACAAGCTCGCTGAGCTATGTGCTCCTCCTGTGATATAGGCATGTGACCTTAATCTTTGATGATTCTTCCTTACCCTTGATCCAAGATGATGTATGAATGTTTGTGTGTATGTTTTACATATCAAAGTACTGCAAATAGGACTTTTATCATTGAGATGAATGAGAAAATAATCCCATTTGTGGGGCTGAAGAGATGGTTCAGTGGTTAAGATCACTGGCTGCTCTTGTAGAGGACCTGGGCTCGATTCCCAGCACCCACAGGGCAGTTAACAACTCTCTGTAACTCCAGTTTCAGGAGAATCCAACACCTTCTTCTGACTCTATGGGGATTGCAGGACACGGGGGTACTTACGCACATCCAGGCAATACACTCATACACATAAAATAAAAATAATAAATTAAAAAATAATAATCCCATTTGTGTTGATAACATCAGTTTATGGTTGTATGTGTGCTATTCTAAATCAGCAGAGATCAGGAGAGGCAAAACTCTCCTCTATTAAGATAGTTCTGCTTTTACTTCCCCAGTTCTTGCCATATATACCATTTCAATAGCATAAACAGCAAGCCCGTTGTTGTGGAGAAGAGTTCTGAAAAAAATCTGAAGGAACAGGCTCTCAGCAGTTCTGATCCACTCTTGGTCTTAAAATGGATGTTAAGAATCAGGATGTTTTTGTTTAAACAACACCATAATGCAGCTTCGCATAGTAAATGCCCCACCCGACAGCACATCTGCAGTCCTTTACTGCACATTCACCCATCCAGAGGTATCATCCTACCTGTAGCATGCTTCTCCCAGGTCACAGGTTCTTTTAGGAACCAGTCATGCTTGAGCTGTAAGGTGTGCATTGTCCTGACCCTCTCTGGGACACTATAGGATCCCAGCCCTATGGGGCTAACAGGAGAAAAGTAAAGCCTATGGGAGTGAGGCATCATGCCTCAAACCCTGTTTGTTGGTTCCCATTAGGGGCTGGAGAGATGGCCTAGCGGTTAAGAGCACTGACTGCTCTTACAGAGGACCTGGGTTCGATCCCCAGCACCCACATGGCGGCTGAGAACCATCTGTAACTCCAATTCCAGGACGAACTCCGGTTCCAGGGGAATCTGAGACCCTCTTCTGACCTCCACGGCATTGCACGACACGGGTGCACAAACCAACAAGCAGACAGTACATTCATACACATACAAAAAAAAAAAAAAAAGAAGGATGCCCACTCTGACCTTGCCCTTCAAGAAGTCGTTCATGGCTTAATGTGAGACTTCAGTACCTGCAACTACTGAAAGGGACAAAACAGATATGAGAAACTCTTGGGGAGGGGGAGAAACTGAGTCAAATAGGGAGATTTTAAAACTTTTTATTAAATATTAGTTTCCTAGGGCCTACTGTCATAGATATTGCAGAATCCATATGTGTTTTTAAACTCCCCAACTACTTCTGATGAAAGTCAGATGTGAAAGTTGTTGACATTGGAAGGAATAATGCAAAGACTGCCAAAAGTGGCTGTGATGTTCAGCCAGAAGGTCTGGGTTTGAGTCTGGACCTAGATGATCTCCCTGGTATATAGAGAGGTTTAGACCAAACAGTCCTTGGAAGTCCCTTCCCAAACCCAATCAGTGGCTGAGGCCAAGACCCCAGGTCCCGTCTGAAGACATGGTCAAGCAGATCAGAGCCTACAATCCCAGTGTCCCGGATTTTCACAGGAAACCCTGTTGTTTCTGTTTTATGTTTGTGGCTGTTAATGCTATTTTAGCTGCCACAGAGGGTAAACAGTGCTCTGAATAAAGTTCCTTCAAATCAGTCTTGGAGCCCTGTGAGACCAAGCATCTGTAGCCTGGGATGGTGCCCTGAAACAGAAGGGAGCACACAGTGATCGCTGATGGCTGAGAGCCGTGGAGGCCAATTCTGCAGCCTCAGCGCCTGACTATGAAGACTTCAGCCTTAAAACTGAAACACACAATAGTGAAATGAACCATTTGCCACAGATAGTTCATTTAACCTAGAAAATCTGTTCCCCACAGAACTGTTTTCCAAGAGCTTTCTTTTCCTTCCACTGGCACCCCCCCACACACACCTGGGTGCCCAAGAAAGAGGGCATCTCCCACCCACACATTCTCCAACTCACATCCCTCTTTTGAGACTCTCAGCTACTTTTTGAATTCAGAAAAGCATCAACCATTATTTTATTCTTGCCAAATTAATATCTACACAAGATACAAAGTGCAGCCAAGCCTAAGATAAAAGACAAACTCTACCTGCTGTAAGCCTCTGACCCAAATACTAAGAAGCAGATTGGCATCTTGTACGTCTTCTGGTACCTTTCCTTCCAGCTTGTCTACAGCATAGCCAACCTCACCATGGACATACCTGCTAATTTGAGACTGTATCTGTTCAACTCTAGCATTAAAGACAGTGTTTGACTAGTCCAGGCACATTTTCTATTTCTATTTTAATACTTCTCCTGGTTATATCTTTTTTTAAATTTTTTTTATTATTAATTTAATTTATTTATGTATGTGTATGAATGTACTGTCTGTATGCAAGTTTGTGCACCCGTGTCATGCAATGCCACGGAGGTCAGAAGAGGGTCTCGGATTCCCCTGGAACTGGAGCTCTCCTGGAACTGGAGTTTCAGATGGTTCTCGGCCACCATGTGGGTGCTGGGGATCGAACCCGGGTCCTCTGTAAGAGCAGTCGGTGCTCTTAACCGCTAGGCTATCTCTCCAGCCCTCTCCTGGTTATATCTTAACAGATGCCACTGTCCATGGCATTGGAGAAACACATTGCAAATCTAATCCCTTATCCAGAGTTCAAATGCACTGTAGTGAAGCGTGAGAAAACACGTGCTTAGTTAAGAATAACTAATGTGCCTTGAAAAGGACAGAAGGAGGAAAACAGAATTAGTGCTTTGTCCTTCAAGATGAAGTCTGAGTCCCATTTTGGGTTTTCTGTCTGACATTTCCAAAACAAGGACTGCTGTGGACATTTGAGGTTGGTCTCTAAATAACACTAACCGAGGAAGTGGAAATTCAGCTGAGCCAATGGAAACTGTTTCAAGAGATCCAAAAAGGACTCTGAATGGAATTCTTTCCAGGAGAAAAAAAGCCATTGTCCAGGCCTAGACAACCATTAAGAAAGGGAAAAAGATCACGGTGGTCAAATTGGCCACATCTAAAGAGAATGTTTTGGAAAAAGAAGCAGCAAAAACTGCCCCAAACTGTCAGAATGAAAAGTTTTAAGAACACTGTGCACTGTACACATAATGTGGTCCAAGGCAGGAAAACCCCAAAGACAACTCTCCCAGGAAGGGCTAGCCGAACAGAGCACCATTGTGAGGCCTAACGGAGTTACGGGAAAGGAAAGTTTTCAGGGTCTCGTCTGTTGCTTTTATCTTATTTCACTATGAAATAAAACTTGTTCTCAATAAAGAAAAAACTTGTTCTGAAATGAGACAGGGGATATGGGGATATTTTATTGGCCAGCATAAAGCTGTGAGAAGCTACACAGTAACACAGTATTTAAACTTGGCACAAAACCGTGTCCTGGGGGAGGAAAACAGGCTTAAGGAAGGCCGGAATGTTTCACAGCTCCAAGGCCAGAAGACCCAATGCAAATTGCCCCCCAACCCCTCCTTTCCCAGCAGCTTTGCTCTGCCAGGGACTCCCAGCCATGAGATTCTGCCTCACCACTCAAAGCAATGGAGACAAGCAACCATTGACTAAAACCTCTGAAACTGTGAACGAACCCAAATCAAGCTCTCCATTGACAATCCCTAGACAGATGATTGACACAGAGCTTTCCAAAAGGCACTGCCATATTGAATTATACAGAATGGGTTTTCTTGAACTCTCATCTCGACCTGAGTTAGAGCCAAAGTCTGAACATAAAGCCACATAACAACATGCAAGTTCATTTCTGTACCTATCCCAGGGGAATCTGGGAAATGTGGCTGAGCCATTGGAACCCCCCACTCCTACACCTTCCCACTTCTGTGCCCTGAAGCTTGGATACTTGGAGCACCACTGAACTCATTTGTCACTTACCTGAGGATGAGGATTATTATAACTGTGCTGGGCACATGAGGGATAATTTCTTCATAATCAACAATGAGGATAAATACCACAGATATCATTTATAGATATGTCTGTTCCACTGGCTGTTCCATTAGGGCCATACTCACCACATCTCATTCATTCTCATGAAGCAAATACCAATTCTAATTTTATGGTCATGGAAAATGCAGTTGACACAAAGTAAAAATTTGCTCTGGGTAATGGAAGTAGCAATGGGTGCAAAAGAGACCTGAACTCTAGTGCATCCAAATCCAAACACCTCCCCCCATCTCCTCCTTTGCCTCCTGCTATGACCTCTAGAAACTGCATGTATTGACCAGACAGATCACCTCGAAACCCCAGCCTCTACAGATGGGTTCAGCAATGGGACAGTTTCTTCACTGCCAACAAAAATCCTTATCTCACCAATTCCCAGCTCCACACTCCCATCCTCTCAGTAAGGGGCACCCCAGCATCTCTCTCTGCGGGGGTCGTAGAGAGGTGGTTGGCAAAGACCACCCTCTCCAGCTTCCTTGCCGCCAAAAATCTTCACTCTGTCGGCCCGCGACGGAGTGGGGCTGGGGAGAGTAAGTGTGCTGCCGAACCGAAAGCAACCATGGCAGGGAGTCGAGTCAGAGTGTTACAGCTCAAAACTCACTTTATTGCAGGTTCACAGAGGTTTATAAGCCGTGCTAGCTTCCCCACTTGGGCATGTGTCTCTTCCCAACTGGTCCTTTTAGGAGGCTTAATTTACAAGTTCCTAATTAATCCAATCCCTTCCCTTCCTAGCATAGTCCCTAATTATCATGTTAGTATGCGGAAACTTGCCTCCCTTGCTCGATGGGCGGGGGTGAGTTCGAGAAACTCTAGCACAGGCTTCCTTCTGTCCTTCAGGCCTATCTTCTCGGCTATTCCATGCTGTCATCTCTCTACTCTGTAGCAGGAGTACTCACATGTCTCCAAAAGTCATTTAACTTCCCAGGAAAAGAAAACTTGGGTCCAGAAAAGGGTCTAATCCTCACATGCTATAATGTGGGTATGGTTTGTGCCCACCAAGACTTGTGCTCAGTCCACAAAGTGAAGGTGTTGGACTTTTAAGGGGTGATTAGGTCATGCAGTTCCATCCTCCTGGGGGAAAGAAGTTCTAGAGAAAGCAAGTTTGGGGGACTGATTATGCAAAGGAGGCTGCTATACCAGAGATCAATTTCCTCCTCTGTCTCTCTCTTTCCCTGTAGCTGTCCCTCCATGAGCACTCTGTGTCCTGCTGTCATGAAGTCTCTGCCAGAAGTTGAGCAGAATGCCGATGCCATGATGCTCTTTGACATCCAATGCTGAGTTTCCTTCATAATTTGCCCAGCCCCATGTAGTTTGTTATAGCAACAACAACAGCAAAAAATGTACAAACACAAAGCTGTGTTTTCTAATAATAAAAGAGTGAAGAATAAATTACAGATTTGGGGGCTTGAGATAACAATGATGACATCAATGATGACAACAATACAGAATACACATCCTAAAACCTGAGATTCAAACTTAGACCCCAAAGAGAGGACATAGTGCAGAGATCCAACCATGGGACAGTGTGGTTAGGAGTTAGGGTGGCACCAGGAAGCAGGCCCAGATGGCATGCAGGCCCAGGTCTACGTATATCCTGGTATTTCTCTTCCTTTCCCAGCCAAGGTCAAATGGTAATCTTCTTTACCCCACAAGTAAAGCAATCAATATTCTTTTAAAAAATGAATATAGCAGAAACATTGTTGGGATCTGTCTTTTTTTTCCATTTTCTTAGGATAATAACAGCACCACAGAGTAAGTTATAAAGTTAAGAGGTTTATTTTACTCCCTGATTCTAGTTCAAGGTCAAGGGACTAACATCTGATGATGGCAGAGGCCCAAGGTGTCACATATGGAGAGACAGGGGTGCTTGATACCAGGCAAGCAAGCTGGCATTCATAGCAGATTCACTCTCAAGATAAACAAGTAACCTGTCAATCACATGAATAACTAACCATTCACAATGGGAGAATCTGAATACCTTTAAAGATCCCACTTGGTTCTCTCTCTCTCTCTCTCTCTCTCTCTCTCTCTCTCTCTCTCTCCCTCCTTCCCTCTCTCCCTCCCTCCCTATAGGTACTCATCAAAAAGGTTATCCACCATGATCAAGTTGGTTTTATCCCAGAAATGCAGGGCAGAGATGGTTGAACATACATAAATCAATAAATGTCATAAATTATATAAATGGACTCAAAGATATAAAACATATGGTCATCTCAATCGATGCAGAAAAGGCCTTTGATAAAATACAACATGGCTTTATGTTTAAAGTCCTAGAGGGAATTGGACTGGAGGGAACATTCCTCAATGTAATTAAAGCTATATACAACAAACCCTCAGCCAACATTATCCTAAACAGAGAAAAATTCCCCTTAAAGTCAGGAACCCAACAAAGCTGCTTGCTATCATCACTCCTTTTCACTATAGTGCTTGAAACTCTTGCTAGAGCAATAAGACAACAGAAGGAAATTAAAGGAGTACTAATTAGAAACAAAGAGCTCAAATTATCCCCTTTTGCAGATGGTATTATACCTAAGGGATGCCAAAAATTCCACCAGAAAAATAGAAATGATTAACAGTTTCAGTTAAGTGGCAGGTAACAAAATTAATCTACAAAAATCAGTAGCCTTCCTATATGCCAATAACAAGCAATTGGAGAAGGAGTACATGGAAATCCTTCCATTTACAATAGCCTCAAAAAAAAAAATCCGAAATAAACCTGACCAAAGATATTTAAGATCTCAACAATTTTAAATCTTTGAAAAAAGAGATTGAGGAAGACACCAGAAGATGGAAGGAACTCCCATGCTCATGGATCAGAAGAACTGATATAGTAAAAATGACCATCCTACCCAAATTAACATATAGATTCAATGCAATCTAAATAAAAATCCCCATGTCTTTTTTCACAGAATTCAAGGAAAACATCTTAAAATCCATATGGAAAAACAAAAGACCCCAAATAGCCAAAGCAACCCTGAGCAAAAAGAGTAACGCAGGGGAAATTATTTTACCAGATTTTAATCTCTACTACAACAGGGTACTGGCATAAAAATAGAATTGTAGCCAGGCGTGGTGGCACACGCCTTTAATCCTAGCACTTGGGAGGCAAAGGCAGGCAGATCTTTGTGAGTTCAAGGCCAGCCTTGTCAACAGAGTGAATTCCAAGACAGCTGGGGCTAAAGGAGGACCCTGTCTCAAAAAGACCAAAAAAAAAAAAAAAAAGAAAAAAAAAAAAAGAATTGTAGGTCAATGGAATAATATTGAAGATCCAAATTTGAGTACATACAATTTCAGCCACCTGATGTTTGACAAAGGAGCCAAAAGGAGGAAAAGTAGCATCTTCAGAAAATGGTGCTTGGCAAAACTGGATCACCCTCTGTAGAAAAATGAAATTAAACCCCTACATTTCACCTTATACAAAATCCAGTTCTAAATGCATTAAAGACTTCAGTGTTAAACCTGAAACTCTGAAAATGTTAGAAGAAAATATTGGCAGTAACTACAAAATATAGGTGTAAGAAAAGACTTTCTAAATCAGACAGCAGTTGCACCAGAACTAAGGTCAATAATCAACAAGTGGGACTTCGTTAAACTGAAAATCTGTATAGCAAAAGAAACAGTCAAAGAAGTGAAGAGAAAACCCACAGAGTGGAAGAAAAGCTTTACCATTGATGCTTCTGAGAGATGTTTAACATCCGGAGTATATAAATTACTTAAAGAACAAAGGACCAAAAAAACAAATGACCCAATTAAAAGATGAGCTAAAGATCTGAACAGGACTTCTCAAGAAGTTAAGATGGCTTAGAAACATCTTTAAAAGTGTTCAACATCCTTAGTAATTAAAGAAATGCAAATTGAAACCACTTTAAGATTTCATCTTACCCTGGTAATATTGGCTATTATCAAGAAAATAAATGATATCAAATGCTGGAGAGGGTGTGGAGAAAAGGGAACAACACTCTTTCACTGCTGGTGGGATTGCAAACTCATGCAATCCCTATGGAAAGCAGTGTGGAGAACTCTTAAAAAACTAACAATGAACCTACCATTGACCCAATTATACCATTCCTAGAATTCATCCCATAAGAGAGATGTGTGCACCACCATGTTTATTGCTGCTCTTTTCACAAGAGCGAAGAGCTGGAAGCAGCCCAGGTATCTCTCAGTTGATGAGTGGATGATGATGTGGTAGATTTATACAATGGAATTCTAAGCAGCAGTGAGGAAGGACCCCATCATGAAACTTGCAGTCAAATGGATGGTACAGGAGGCTGTTATGCTAAGTGAAGTGCCACAGTCTCAGACATCAAAGGCTGGGATAGATACTCCCAAAGCACAGAGTTGAAGTGTTCCTTAGAGTACTGGGGTGCAAGAAAGCTGTGGTATGCTTCAAGTAGAAAACACATTGCTTTCTAAGCTTTGTTCAAAGCATAAAGTACAAGCTCTTAGCTGTGAATTTGATGCTAATGAAGTAACAATGTACTGAATAAGGGTGTGGTGTTTTTATAATAAAGCATACATAAAGCAAGCCTATATGCTTTATACAGTAGAAGCAGAAATTGAGAAATTATTGATAAAAGGTACAAAATTTTAGTTACACAAAATGAGTAAACCCTGAAAATCTAATGTATAACATGGTAGCCATAATGAACAATTTCGTAGTGTATACTTGACTCACTCTAAGAGGGTTGATGTTAAATGCTTTCACCAAAAAGAAAGATAATGGTAACAAAGTTACATAGTGATTGATTGATTGATTGATTAAGATTTTGTGACTAGAGATCTCAGAACTTACCTCTGTAATTCTTTAAGAAACAATAGTTTGATATTTGATAATGTAATGTTTAAGGAAACTTTAGAAATCTTAATTAGCTTAAATGACAGCTATGTGTATATAGTCTTAATGTTGTCGCTTGATTTGGAATTCAATAAAAGTTGTTTTTTAAAAAAGAGACTGTTAAGAGAGTCTCAGATAAGATCAAGAGAGTCTCAGACAAGATTAACTTCCAAGAAGAGGCTCATTCCAAAAACCTGTCTGGAAGAAGCAGAGATTAGCCTGAAAGAGACTCAAACCAGCTGAACCACGTGAAAAAGACACCCTCCAACCTGGAGAGCTGACTGTAGGTTGTGCTGCTTTCCTGAGCTGTCCACCACGGTGGGGTGGGCTTTTGAAGATGCAGCTGTCTATAAGTCATTCTGGTCCCATAAGGAACTCTTCACCCATACTCCTGTAAGTAGCCTCAGTATAGTCCAGCGGTTCACCAAATGGAACTGTGGTGATGTCCTTACTCCAGTGTGCCATTGGTCCTCTATCTGGGGTCACATCTCCTCAGGGATCATGTCACAAAACAGCCTCACATAGCAGAACTGCTTATTTTATTTTTATTTGAGAAGATGATCCTGGCACTTTTAGTGTAGACTTTGAAACAGATGAAAATAGGAGAGAAGTATTAAATCAATCTACATGTTTATATAAGATATTAAAAATTGACACCTGTGGTGGTTTGAATGAGAATGTTCCCCATAGGCTTCAAATATTCAGACATTTTATCCCCAGTTGGTGGCACTGTTTTGGGGGGGTCTTAGGAGGTGTGGCCATGCTAGAGGAAGTATGCCCCTGGGGGTGGGCTTAGAGAATTCAAAAGGCCATGCCAGTCTCCAGTTGCTCTCTCTGCTTCCTGTGCCCACTTGAAGATGTGAACCTTGGCTTTCTGCTTCAGCCCCTGCCACCATGCGTCCCACCACAATGGACTCTAATTCCCTGGAACCATCAGTTGTAAGCTCAAATAAACTCTTCCTTTTATTAGTTCCCTTGGTCATGGTGGTTTTATCACAGCAACAGAAAAGTGACTAATACACCCTCCAAACACTGATATGCCCTCAACAGACCAGTTTTACTCTGGTAGAGACAGATGTCAAGATAAGAACATGTGATATAAAGTCACTAATCAAAACCTTGTTGTTTAGGAGGAAAGATGCTACAAGTTTTATCTACAACCTCATTGGCTTTACTATGCAGTGGTTGCTATTCTTTTCGTTTTGTAGAAAAATAATAACTAAACAAAGTATTCAACTTCATATTGTAGCAGAGTCAAGACCACACAAGGAGACCACCAGACAAAAATTTCAAAATTAAAAATGAAAATTTTATTCAATTAGCAAGTTCTTGGACAGCAGCCTCTCCTGTCAATATGAGAGCCACTGTTTGGGGGTCAAGGTGTAGGGTTCTTTTAAAGGCACAGACCACAATTACCTCAACCCTCTGAATATCCTGTTATGTGAAGCATTTTTCAAGGATTTTTTTTTTTTTTTGTCTTTTACAGACAGGGTCTCCCTGTAGCCCCAGGCTGTCCTGGAACTCACTCTGTAGACCTGGCTGGCCTGGCCTTGAACTCACAGAGATCCACCTGCCTCTGCCTCCCAAGTGCATACCCCCGCCCCCCCGCAAGGAGTTTTTTTTTAATGGTCTGCAAAGAAGCAAGGTTACAGAAGCAGAGGAACATCAGGTTAGTGAGAATGGGGGGCAGCAATAGGCCAGGTGGTTCTGAGATCTGCCTCTTTTCTTGGTTGTTTATCAAGACTTGACTGCTGAAAACCACTGACTCCAGGGCTATGACCCAGACATCCTGTGGTCAGTGGCCCCAGGCTAAGAATAAGTTCTGATGACTCCTAGGGCCCTCTTTTGAATTAACAGCCTGATCAGAAATTAATTTAAGATGGAATTGGCTTACTTGTCACAATATACCCAAGTCATGATGAATCTATAAATTCACAAGTCATTTTTTTCTTTTTATGTCAAATAATTTTTATGTACCAAACAACTATTAAAAACTCAAACAGTGTAACCCAGAAACATGTGTTCACAAAAAGTACTAGCTACATAAAGCACATGCAAGTTGAAGGTATTTTCTGAAATATAAGAGTATAAGGTGCTGAACACTCCCAGATATGTTGTAGAGAGCTACAGGCAATCAATGGCTGCTTAGGTGAACAGGACCAGTTTTTTCCAGGGACAATTTCCTTATCCAGTCCCAACTGGTTGGGACTAAAACACATAGAGCAAGAACCAATAAATGGACTCAGAGGATTATATATATATGTAACAAAAATAATCAAAGAAGAGGTTAAAAAATTGAGGATTTGCAGGCACATGTGAAGAGGTGAAGGTGTAGAGAAGGGGTGAAATGACAATACATTATTGATATATGAAATTCTGAAGAAAATGCATATTTGATGAATTTACAAAATTGTATTAGTTGATATTTTCTAGTTAGTAAGAAATTTTCATTTAGGGTACAGTTTTAAATTTTCTTCAACTATCCTAAATGTAATTTAATGTTGGGATATGTTTTTCAAATGATTATATATCAAACATTTATTCAAAAATTTATTGAAAATAAAAGATGATTAGCAGTTAAAAAATGAATAGAACAGGGAGATCTCCCAAGACCACCTGAAGCACAGGTAGGTAGCTGCTGAGTGCTTCAGCAAAGCGGATTGTGGATTGTTGTTTGATTTAATTTAGTTGTCCTTGGCTTGATTGGCTTTTGTGGCTGTGGGGACAGAGTTATCCTCCCAGCTGGTATAAAAGGTGTGTTTGTGTGAGTATTGAGATCGGAGATCTCCCAAGACCACCTGAAGCACAAAGCCCACCCCGCCCCGTGCCCCCGCCAACTGGGATTACCAAAGGAAGGAGTATCCAAGTGGATTCTTTGGAGAACCTTCAGAACAGAAAGAGATGACTGAGTTGGGCTTCTAATAGAAAGCCTAAAGCTTAGAGAAGACAACACTCCACAAAGCAAGGAGTAAAGGGAAAAAAATCCAAATCAATCAAACAAACAACGAAGGCATCTGAAGGAAGCAAGCAAAGCAATTCTTCAACACAGTGAAGAGGCATTTGGGACCCACATTGGAATACAGGCAATGAGAAGCCCATATGCCAGAAACACGAAGAAGAGACAACATGGGAAAGGTGCAGGATAATCCCACACCAAGCACTACCAACCTGTGGAAGATTCCTACAGTGGGGTCCCCCTGGGGATGGCCCAGGACACAGATATCAAAAGTACAATTGTGAACATACTTAAAGAAGTAAAGATTATAAAAAGCAAATCAAAGAATTAAGAAAAGAGAATAAAGAACTCAAGAAGGACCTAGAGAGAGAGAATGACAAACTCTGGAAGGAAGTGGAAACACTGAAAAGATCCCATGCTGAAAAAAATAAGGAAACCAACCAGCAAATCAAAGACCTACAGAAAGAGATTGAGAAGCTCTAAAAGGAAGTGGAAATGCTAAAGAAATCAGAAGACGAAATGAAAAAGGAAATCAAACACTCATCCAATCAAGACGAAAGGAATGGAAAAAGTCTCAGAAGTAGAATGGAGGAAGCAGAACAAAGAATATCAGACCTGGAAGATAACACAGAACTAAAAACTTCAAGTAAAGATTATGAAAAATTCAAAAATACACAAAAGTGGAACAACCAAGAACTGTGGGACAATATGAAAAGATTAAACTTCCGCATCATAGGAATAGAGGAAGGAGAAGAATCCCAAGAGAAGGGAATTGATCAGATCTTCAACAGAATAATAGATGAAAATTTCCCCAAACTAAAAAAAGACAAACCAATAAAAATACAAGAAGCACATAGAACTCCAAACAGACAAGATCAGAAAAGAAACTCTCCACGCCACATCATAGTTAAAATGCTAGACACCCAAAACAAAGACAAAATCCTTACAGCCACCAGAGAAAAACAACAGGTGATCTATAAGGGGAAACCCATCAGAATTACAACTGACTTCTCAGTGCAAACTATGAAAGCAAGAAGAAACTGGAGCAAAGCATTCCCAGTGTTAAAGGACAATAGATGTCAACTCAGGTTACTATACCCAGCAAAAATGTCGATTATAATTGAAGGAGAGAGAAAAACCTTCCATGACATAAACAAGAAGAAAGAATACATGTCCGGAAAACCAACCCTTCAGAGAATACTTGAAGCTATTCAAAGGACAGAAGAAAGGAGCAACCATCCCTAGGCACCTAGAAAGAGAAATCAATAGAAGCATAACTGCAGAAGTAGAAACCTAAACCAAAACCTCAAATGGATAATAAGGCAAAAGGAAGCAACACAAAACAACAGTATCAGTCATAATCTTAAATATTAATAGACTAAATTCCCCAATCAAAAGACATAAACTGGGA